>SJYX01014484.1:0-29671 GCA_006410675.1 Oreotragus oreotragus | reverse complement strand
ATGAAGTGATGGGACCGGATGCCATGATCTTCGTTTTCTGAATGTTGAGCTTTAAACCAACTTTTTCGCTCTCCTCCTTCACTTTCATCAAGAGGCTTTTTAGCTCCTCCTCACTTTCTGCCATAAGGGTGGTGTCATCAGCATATCTGAGGTTATTGATAATTCTCCCGGCAGTCTTGATTCCAGCTTGTGTTTCTTCCAGTCCAGCATTTCTCATGATGTACTCTGCATAGAAGTTAAATAAGCAGCATGACAATATACAGCCTTGACGTACTCCTTTTCCTATTTGGAACCAGTCTGTTGTTCCATGTCCATTTCTAACTGTTGCTTCCTGACTTGCATACAGATTTCTCAAGAGGCAGGTCAGGCGGTCTGGTATTCCCATCTCTCTCCGAATTTTCCACAGTTTATTGTGATCCACGCAGTCAAAGGCTTTGGCATAGTCAATAAAGCAGAAATAGATGTTTTTCTTGAACTCTCTTGCTTTTTCCATGATCCAGCAGATGTTGGCAAGTTGATCTCTGGTTCCTCTGCCTTTCTAAAACCAGCTTGAACATCAGGAAGTTCATGGTTCACGTATTGCTGAAGACTTACTTGGAGAATTTTGAGCATTACTTTATTAGCATGTGATTATAGAATTGATCTTTGGCTTCCATCTGCCTTATTTCTTATCTTATTAAGCATTTGGATTTGAAGGGGAAGTGGATGTTACTTATTGGGAACCCCCCTCACCCCCCACAAGACTCTAACAGAAGGGAGTATCAGGCGGAAATGTTCACCTGGAGAGGAGAAGTGCAAATCTCTTTCAGGTTGCAAATCAGTTTGAAGAGGGTGTCTGGAATAAGGAAGGATCGGTCTGAGGTGAGCCTAGATTAGCCAAGGCCACACCACGGAAAGCCTTGCACGTCTGCAGGGGAAGTCTGTTGAAGGATCTTACACACAGGAGTACATCAGCAAATTTACTTTTTATTGCTGTGGTTACAAAGTGGGAGGCACAACCAGAACTCAGAAACCAATTAGAAAATAGTTCTAATAAAAGACAATGATGGGATAGAAAGGAAGGGAGAGACCTAAAGGGAGATGAACAGAGAGAAATCATAGTACATATTTCTTGGACCCGGAAACAGGAAAAATGGTTACACATCTGTGACTTGGATCAGGCAGGTTGGGATAAGAAAGCTCTCAGTTTTTAACTTGTTGAGACTAAATGCCTTGTGGACAGTCATGGTTCAGTTATGTTTAGATGGTTCAATGGCAGCTCTTTAAGTCTGGAGTTCAGGAAACTTTCCTGGTGGTCTAGTAGCTAAGACTCCTCACTTACAATGCAGGGGATGTGGGTTTGATCCCTGGTCAGAGAACTAAGATCCCACATGCCATACAGCGTGGCAAGAAAAAAAAAAAAAAAGCCTGGAGCTCAGAAGAAGTATCTGATCTGCAGCTCTAGACTTAGGGGTATGAATAGACCTAAACCCAGAGTGTGGGTTCTGAAAAGAAAACAGGAGTAAGACTAGAGCATTGATAATGTTTCTCTAAGCACAGCCCCCTCCAGTGCTAAATATGCCACAGGACCAGCTCTCTGTTTGCCTTTGGAGTTATTATCCCAGATTCCTCTCAAAACTGCTGTAGGACCTGTAGCATAACTGTACCAAAACGGGCCTCTGATTTCTGGATAGGATTAATAAGGACCATGTGGAAAAATTAAAACATGGTTCCTAATTTTTTTAAAGTTCTTTGTTGCAAAGTTCTGTGTCATGAAATCCGATGGTAACAAGGAGAGGCCAAAACTGACCACTTAGACCATCCTATCACTTAAGATGAACTATCAGTTTAGGAAGTGACAGGAGTATTTTTTTAAAACCTCTCTAATCCTTAGTATTTTTATTTGCAATTGTGAGAACCATAACAATTGTTTGGTAGCACTTAGGGGAAGATTCAGAGAAGGCAATGGCACCCCACTCCAGTACTCTTGCCTGGAAAATCCCATGGATGGAGGAGCCTGATAGGCTGCAGTCCATGGGGTCGCTAAGAGTCAGAGTCGGGTACGACTGAATCACTTCTCTTTCACTTTTCACTTTCATGCATTGGAGAAGGAAATGGCAACCCACTCCAGTGCTCTTGCCTGGAGAATCCCAGGGACAGAGGAGCCTGGTGGGCTGCTGTCTATGGGGTCACACAGAGTCGGACACGACTGAAGCGACTTAGCAGCAGAAGCAGCGGAAGATTTAATTAGCTATTGTATGTAAATTACTCAACATGACTGACACATAGTGAGTGCTCAATAAATAACAGTATTATTATTTGTGAAGTAGCCGAACATTTAGATGGTACAATTCTAATTACTCACATGCAGATTACCCATAGTACTTTTTTTTTAAGTACAAGCTAGTATTTCTGTTTTCTGTCTCCTCCTATCATTGCCAGTCTGTTATGCTGCGAAAGCCAGATAACTGTAATATTATCTGATACCAAATAGAATTGGGAAGAAAAATCTGTAGCCAAAACAATACACTTTTAAAGTCGTATATAAACATTTTTGTATTATTTGTGGATATAGATTTTTCATACCACTATTCCCTATTGTCAGAAGTTCCCTTTGCTATGGAGCCTAGGAACACAATGAGGAATTAGGCCATCTGACTTAGCTGTGACCCCACCATCCACCCCAAATAATAGAGATGAAGCTACTTCCCAAAGAAGAGAAGGGAAATGAATATTAATCAATGTTTATTGAAACTACTACAGGACCAGCACTATGTTATACTTCTTTACAGTTCATTTTATATATTCCTGCCAACAATCCAAGGAGATTAGTTTATTATGAGTATCTCATTTTTCAGCCAAAAATTCTTAATTCAGAGCACTGAAGCAACTTGTCCAAGCGATAAATGATGGACCTGGAATTCAACCCAGGTCTCTCTGACAGGCAGCCTCACAGTCTCCCCCATGAACTTCATTCTCCCCCAGAGAATTACAGTAGCTCAATTAATGATGTTTCTTTGAGGCAGGTCTCATCTATGCACTTCTCTTACGTTTTTCTCATTTAATCCTCCCAACAACCTGGGAGGCATATACCGTTACTAGATCCCTCAGGAAACTGAAACACAAAAACTAACCAGGTTCCCACAGCTGAGAAGTGATGGGCTGAACTGGATCCAAGGGGGTCTGCCTCCAGACTCCACACTCTCCACACCAAACTGAACAGCCTCAGATAAGACAACCATAACTGTCAAAGCTGTGCACTGACATGGAAGTATGGTTACTTTCAATCCGGAAACTGAAAAGTCAAAGTGAGGTCATTCAGTCGTGTCCGACTCAGCGACCCCATAGACTGCAGCCCACCAGGCTCCTCCGTCCATGGGAGTTTCCAGGCAAGAGTACTGGAGTGGGGTGCCATTGCCTTCTCATGATAAAGAAAAGTCACCTATAAAACAGGGGACAAAACACTTGCCACAACTTAGTTCCCACCTGGAGTACCAGGAGACTGACTGCTACTGACTAGTAACACTGGGATTCTTTATCAACCCAGTTATCCAACTTGAGCAAAATTGTTTTCTTTCTAAAAATTTGGTATTAAGGGAAATAGTAAATGAACTCTTAAGCTTTCAAAATGATAATCTAGCATTACTTAAAAGTCTACAAATTTGTTCCTAAATGTATTTAAATCTCACCAGTGAACATGATGCTTGGTTATTAAAAAGTAATTCTGGAGAAATTAGCTTGCAGCTACAAAATTAATATAATTCATTTATTACTTGCAGCCACAAATCAAGATGCTGTTAACACTGCTACACGCAATTTAATATGCACAGTAAGTTTCCATATGGCTTCAATTTGGGGTTTCTGGTCACTCCATTGAATCATTTACAGAAGAGCCCAGCATGTCTAATCAGGGGGCCCTTGAACTAAGCAATGAAGCTTTGACCTTCAAACTATGAAATTAAAAGTTTGATTTATTTCTTATCTTTATCACATTAAACAAATATATTTTAAAATATGTAGGCTTATTATTACTAAGAGATTTAGTGATGGAAAAAAACCAAAAGCACACAATCTCCAATGATAAACAAGGCTCATCTGCCTTTCTGGTTTCTCAGCTTTCTTCTTCTTTTCACTCTTTTTCCTTAGAGGATGCAGGACAAGGAGGAGAAACACACACACACACACTATATTTTAAAATATGTAGGCTTATTATTACTAAGAGATTTAGTGATGGAAAAAAACCAAAAGCACACAATCTCCAATGATAAACAAGGCTCATCTGCCTTTCTGGTTTCTCAGCTTTCTTCTTCTTTTCACTCTTTTTCCTTAGAGGATGCAGGACAAGGAGGAGAAACACACACACACACACACCTATTTGATTTATTAAAGGAATTGTTCAGAGTTTAAACTTTCTTCTTCATGATCCTACCAGAATGATATGTCATCTGGGTTTCATAACTAGAGTTCATGCCTCTATTAAAAGGAGTTCAAGTTCGCTAATGAATGAGATCCACAACTTGCATCATTCTTAATGAGAAATAAACATCATAATTGTACTTCATGTCTAAGCCTAAAAGAGAACAAACAGCCTAAAGAGTAGGGACTATGTCTCTCACCTGTATTTTCCTTTAGTGTTTCGTTACCTTGGGAACTTGTGTCTCCACAGACCCCCTCAGAGTACTTTGTATGGGTAACTGTTCTTCTTCCTTCATCATTCCCACCATGAAGGCTGGTTGCACAGATCAGAAAAATGAATCACTTTTCTCCCAGAATTTATCCTGGATGGATCTCTTCGTCCATCATGGTGAAGTCTCTGCTTTAGTCACTCCATTTCAGTCTCTAAGTCTTGCCAGATTTCTTCTATGCCACTTTTAAAAGTTAAAATGAGGGAAACCTATGATTCAGAAAAAAAAATAGTGACAAAGATTTCTCAACTTTATATTTGGCAATTGCACTTTTTGCTTCTGTTATATAGGAGAGGTGGGTGATGGAGGTGGAGGGAGACGGGAGCTGAGAATGCAAAAAGGCAATACACCTTGGCTCTCATTCATATTGTCTCACCAGAAAGGGGACCAAGGTTATGTGAGGTGATGACCCCAAAGGGTCTCTAAAGGGTTTCTATTCTTGAACCAATGTAAAGGTGCACGTCTCTGTAGAAGACTTCTGGGGTTTGATCCTAAGCTAGGAAAAAGTAGAGAAACTAGAGAAGAAATATTCTATAAAGATCAGTGCAGAAAATTACAAACATAACTGTTAACAGCTAGGGAAAAAGGAACCAAACGCTACCCAAGAGCTTATTTCAAAGCTTGTTCTAACAGTGATGTCTTTCATCTGAACAAAACCTTTAAGTATTATTTAACTTGGATTATCACAACAAACTTTTTGACATTGCAGGAAATAGATGTAATTGCTAGTCTTGGATATGGAAAAGCAGAAAAGTTAGGTGACGCACCAAAACTCAGTTAGCAGTGACAGAGTTTAACTTAGACTCAAGCCTTTCAAAACCCAGTTCCAAAACCACATGTACCCCAGTGTTCATTGCAACACTATTTACAATAGCTAGGACATGGAAGCAACCTAGATGTCCATCGACAGGTGAATGTGTGAGGAAGTTGTGGTACAGACACACAATGGGATGTGTGTGTCAGTCACTCAGTCACGTCAGCCTGCAACCCCTTGAACTGTAGCCTGTCAGGCTCCTCTACCCAAGGAATTCTGCCAGCAAGAATATCAGAGTGTGTTGCCGTTTCCTTCTCAGCTATAAAAAGGAGTGCATTTGAGTCAGTTCTAATGAGGTGGATGAATCTAGAGCCTATTATACAGAGTGAAGTAAATCAGAAAGAGAAAGACAAATATTGCATATTAATGCATATATAGGGAATCTAGAAAGATGGTACTGATGATCCTACATGCAGGGCAGCAAAGGAGACACTGACACAAAGAACAGACTTTTGGACACAGTAGGGGAAGGAGAGGGTGGAATGATTTGAGAAAGCAGCACTGGGACACGTGCATTACCATATGCAAAATAGATAGCCAGTGGGAGTTTGATGTATGACCCAGGGAACCAAAAGTTGGTGCTCAATAGCAACCTACAGGGATGGGGTGGGGAGAGAGAAGGGAGGGGGCTTCAGAAGAGAGGGGAACACATGTCTACCTATGCCTGATTCATATTGATCTATGGCAGAAAACTGTCACAATATTGTGATTATCCTCCAATTAAAATAATAAATAAAATACACAGAAAAGTAAAAACCAGTTCCCTGGCCCTTCCACAATAGTAAAGAACCCGCTTGCAATGCAGGAGACATAGGAGATGTGGGTTCGATCCAGGGGTTGGGAAGATCCCCTGGAGGAAGACATGGCAACCCACTCCGGTATTCTTGCCTGGAGAATCCCATCGACAGCAAGCCTGGTAGGCTACAGTCCTGCTGCTGCTGCTAAGTCACTTCAGTCGTGTCCGACTCTGTGTGACCTCATAGACGGCAGTCCACCAGGCTCCCCCATCCCTGGGATTCTCCAGGCAAGAATACTGGAGTGGGTTGCCATTTCCTTCTCCAATGCATGAAAGAGAAAAGTGAAAGTGAAGTCGCTCAGTCTGTCGAACTGTTAGTGACCCCATGGACTGCAGCCCACCAGGCTACTCCGTCCATTGGATTTTCCAGGCAAGAGTACTGGGGTGGGGTGCCATTGCCTTCCCCGGTATGTACGCATAGTTTCTATGTATTTTGTTGCTTGAGGAAACATTTGTCGAGGACTTCAGCCAAGGGTCCCAGGTCACAACCTGTCTCACCCAAGCCTGTGGGACAGGAGAAATGCAACAAATACTGCCACAGCTCCTGGCAAAATGACCTGACAAAATAGAACACAGACTTCGGGGCCTGGGCACATAGAGGCACACCTTGCCACTCACCTGATAGGTGCCTTGTCACCATGGTTGAGACTGATAAGCAATATGGTCCTCATGCCACTCCTGAGAGATGGCACAAACCATAGACCTCACAGAGTAAGGCCACCCTGGGCTGGCAGGGTCAGGTACTCAGTATGCTTATGATTACACAGCTGCAATCTGCAATATTAGCAAAAAGAATTCATTCTTAGATGAAAAAATTATTGTCTTTGGGAAAAGAGAAATGGTAACATTAAGTGGGATGGTGAATTTCTATGATACCATTATTTAAAATTCTAAGCACTGTTATTCGTGTTATATAACACTTAGAGAATGATAGAATTAGGACAATTATATTAGGAATATAATCACATAAACCATCGGATAGCATCTCCCTACTTGTCAACTGTTATGAAGAACCTGCCATTGGTCCCCTCTTAACCTAAACCCCGATTCTGTCTCCTTCTGTGTCCAGACTTGGACAGAAGGAGTTGAGGCTCCACGGTTTTAAATTCTAATAGGCTGTCCTGAACATCCAGGCTTCAGGACGATCAGGCCAGCGTTCCCTGAAGATGATGGAACCTGCACCTTTGATCATCTCTTTCTAGTATTTGCTCTTCAGTGCTCTCTATCCAAACACAGGGCCCCTATCTCACTGCGAAAAGAGGCAGTGGGCTTGGCATTTTGTTCAGCTCTCAGGTCCACGTGGTGTTCTGCCCCACATTGCTCAGGAGAAACTGGAAGGGAGTGATCAGAGCCCCACTAGGCTCCTCAGTGTGACTCCCTGCTAATGATGCTTTTCCAATCAGAAGGGAGTAATTTTCCTCCACCTCATTATTTTCCTGCCTAGCTTTCCACCCTTTGAAGCTGAGTCTTTCCTTCCGTTAACAACCAACCGCTAAAGCGCACTCTCGAGTACTTCTACTTCTCACTGTTGTAGTTTTATAGCCTGACCTCTGACCAACCTTCTGACATAAGTGATTTCTTAAAGGGGCACTGCCTGCTTTTTCTAAACATACAAAAAGATATTTAAAAGATTTGTTTTGTTTTGTTTTTTTCTTCTGAGGTCTCCTAGAGAAAACAATACACACAAAATATTGTCTTTTATTCACGTGGTGGGGTGCCTTTTTTCACTGTCTCTATGTCTGGGTCCACATGGTGACCTGGATGCTTGATATTCAGACACCAGGAAATTAGCATTTCCAACTGATACTAAACACAACTTAATCATTCCGATCTTCTAGGGCAGGATTAGCACTTGGTAAACACATAGGGTACTTTCTGCATACAACATAAATGGATTCAGTTAAACATTTATTGAGTACCTGCTGTATGCTAGACACTGTAATGAGGGCTGTGGGGGTCAACAATATAACCAGGATTTATGATTTTATAGAGCATATGCCTTTACATAGATATACAGTCATCCCTCAGTATATACAAGTGATTGGTTCTAGGACCCCTGCAAATACTAAACTCCATGGATGCTCAACACGCTTAGATAAAATGGTGTAGTATTTGCATACAGCTTATGCACATCCTCTTATATATTTTAAATCATTTCTAGATCATGTCTAATGCCTAGTACAATGTAAATGCTATGTCAATGGGTGCTTGTACACTACAAACTCAAGGTTTGCTTTTTGGAATTTTCTGGAATTTTTCCCCAAATATTTTTGATACATGGTTGGTTGAACACACAGATGCCAAATCCTCAGATATGGAGGTCTACTTGTACATAGAATTCTTAATGTTCATAAAGTGAATAAATACAATATGGCCAGGTGATGGAGTAAACATCCCAGAAAGTCAAGAGGGAGAAGACTGGGGAGAACAGAGGGAATCCATGATTCAGATTTTATTTCTCATATTTTCTTTCTCCTAAGGTTTTCCAAGCCCCAACAACAATTCTCCCAAACTGGTCAGTGACTCCTCAAATCTTCTACAAAGGTATAGCATTTTCCATGATCTGGAGTCTGTATTCAAATTGATAAACAGGTTTATAATATTTGAAAAGATTTTAAATATTTAGGTTCATAGTGAAACTTTCAAGGAACTACATTCTTAAAAGTCATAAAATATTCTTAAAATCATAATAAATAAATATTTGTTTATTTATAAATCAGTTCAGTTCAGTTGCTCAGTCATGTCCGACTCTTTGTGACCCCATGAATCACAGCATGCCAGGCCTCCCTGTCCATCACCAATTACCGGAGTTCACTCAAACTCGCATCCATCAAGTCCGTGATGCCATCCAGCCATCTCATCCTCTATCGTCCCCTTCTCCTCCTGCCCCTAATCCCTCCCAGCATCAAAGTCTTTTCCAATGAGTCAACTCTTCGCATAAATAATATGTATTCTTATAATCATAAATAATCACAAAGAATATTATGGTACACGGTTAGAAATATACAAGTAGTACTTGTCTCATCCTTAAAGCAAGATCTTACCATTATTTTACTAAAACCATGAAGCTTAGATTTTACCAGGACTTTTTCAGCAATACTATGGAAGACAAGACTACTGAAGTGGGTTGTCATGCCTTCTTCCAGGGGATTTCCCAACCCAAAAGTCGAACCCATCTCCTGCATTGCAGGTAGATTCTTGACCACTGAGCCACCAGGGAAGCCTGTGTCACAGTAGAGTGTGTCCTGTAGCACCTGGCATTGTGCTAATGGGGGAAAGTAAGAAGCTGGAAGGTGTAGTGGGAAACCCTTCCAATGATCAGATCTGTATAATCATAAGTGGATCTTTCAGCCTCATCCAGATCTGCCAAATGGAGTTTCTCTCCTATCAAGAAGGCTTCTGATAAGGCAGCATATTCAAGTATAAATGAAGCCCATTTTTGGACGCAATAATATAGATAGAGCTAAAAAGAATACCATTTTTACTGCCATTTGTAAAGCTATTTTGAAATGTTGAATAAAACAACCATGAAGTTACAAAATCCTGATTTAAATATATGTGAAATGTATCTTTCTTGCTAATAATTAAATTTATTTGTAAGCAGGGACACATACAATTTGGATAAAAACAATGGACCATCAAACAAAAGTGATATTGTGATCAATTATGGTAGAGGAAAGACTGGCTGAGCTAAATTGTTGTTATATGAAGGATTGGTCAGTGAATATGGAGCAAAAAAAATTGTAGGGGGAAAGGTATTTTTATATTGTCAACCTTCCCAGGTGACACTAGTGATAAGGAACCCACCTGCCAGTGGAGGAGACATAAAAGATGCAGGTTCGATCTCTGGGTCGGGAAGATCCCATGGAAGATGGCATGGCAATCCACTCCAGTATTCTTAACTGGAGAACCCATGGACAGAGGAGCCTGGTGAGTTAGAGTTCATAGGGTTGCAGAGTCAGACATTATGAAGCAACTTAGCATACATTCCAGTTAACTATTAAAAATATTATATCTGTGTATATTTTTGAATTTCTCAATGTTTATAGTATTCTCCAGCTTTTAAAAAAAATCTGTAATGTGCTGTGATTTCTTTTCTCCACCATAAGTAAACACTTATTTTGGCCCTAATTTTGTATTTTTTATTTTGCATTCTTTATGTTAAAAATCCTCTTCCCCACCCTCACCCTCATCATATAAACTCCAGGTTCTACAAACTTAGGTCTGCCTCTGGGTTCAGGGATGGAACAAATCAGCAAATGTGGGTAGTCTTCAGGCCTGCAGGTAGGATTAAATCCAGAAAGTCAGTGACAAGCAGAGAGTTTAAAGGAATAGGGAAGGTATTCTTTAAATCAGATTATAAGGTAGAAGGTATGAACATTGAGTAAAAGTCAAAATAATTCAGACTAATAGAAGGGAAAAGTCAATATAAACTAAGAAAATATTTGGCTAACAGATAATTTAATAGAAATGTGCTTTGCTTTCTTTCAAGTCCATACATGAGCAGAATCAGTTCAATAAAATATCTAGGTATACTTGTGTGTTCCAAAGAATAGCAAGGAGAGATAAGAAAGCTTTCCTAAGTGATCAGTGCAAAGAAATAGAGAAAAACAATAGAATGGGAAAGACTAGAGANACAGATAATTTAATAGAAATGTGCTTTGCTTTCTTTCAAGTCCATACATGAGCAGAATCAGTTCAATAAAATATCTAGGTATACTTGTGTGTTCCAAAGAATAGCAAGGAGAGATAAGAAAGCTTTCCTAAGTGATCAGTGCAAAGAAATAGAGAAAAACAATAGAATGGGAAAGACTAGAGAGCTCTTCAAGAAAATTAGAGACCAAGGGAACATTCCATGCAAAAATGGGCACAATAAAGGACAGAAATGGTATGGACCTAATATAAGCAGCAGATATAAAAAGAAGTGGCAAGAATACACAGAAGAACTCTACAAAAGTGCACTGGGATGACCCAGAGAGATGATATGGGGAGAGAGGTGGGAGCGGAGGGGGATTCAGGATTGGGAACTCATGTACACCCGTGGCAGATTCATGTCAGTATATGGCAAAACCAATACAGTATTGTAAAGTAAAATAAAAGATTTTTTTTAAAAAGCAAAAAAAAAAAAAGAGAGAGAGAGATCGAGATCTTAATGACCCAGATAACCACAATGGTATGATCACTCACCTAGAGCCAGACATCCTGGAGTCCGAAGTCAAGTGGGCCTTGGGAAGCATCACGATGAACAAAGCTAGTGGAGGTGATGGAATTCCAATTGAGCTATTTCAAATCCTAAAAGACAGTGCCATTAAAGTGCTGCACTCAATATGTCAGCAAATTTGGAAAACTCAGCAGTGGCCACAGGACTGGAAAAGGTCAGCTTTCATTCCAATCCCAAAAAAAGGCAATGCCAAAGAATGCTCAAACTACTATACAGTTTGCACTCATTCCATGCACTAGCAAAGTAATGCTCAGAATTCTCCAAGTCAGGCCTCAACAGTACGTGAACCGAGAACTTCCAGATGTTCAAGCTGGGTTTTGAAAAGGCAGAGGAGCCAGAGATCAAACTGCCAACATCCGCTGGATCATGGAAAAAGCAAAAGAATTACAGAAAAATATTTACTTCTGCTTCATTGACTACACCAAAGCCTTTGACTCTGTGGATCACAACAAACTCTGGAAAATTCTCCAAGAGATGGGAATACCAGACCACCTTTACCTGCCTCCTGAGAAACCTGTATGCAGGTCAAGAAGCAACAGTTAGAACCAGATATGGAACAATGGAATGGATTCTAATTGGGAAAGAATTATGTCAAGACTATATATTCTCACTCTGCTTATTAAACTTATATGCAAAGTACATCATGTAAAATGCCAGGCTGGATGAAGCATAAGCCAGAATGAAGACTGCTGGGTGAGATATCAATAATCTCAGATATGCAGATGATACCACCCTTATGGCAGAAGGTGAGGAGGAACTAAAGAGCCTCTTGATGAAGGTGACAGAGGAGAGTGAAAAAGTTGGCTTAAAGCTCAACATTCAGAAAACGAAGATCACGGCATCAGGTCCCATCACTTCCTGGCAAATTGATGGGGAAACAATGGAAACAGTGGAAGACTTTGTTTGCTTGGGCTCCAAAATCAGTGCAGACATTGACTGCAGCCATGAAATTAAAAGATACTTGCTCCTTGGAAGAAAAGCTATGACAAACATAGACAGCATATTAAAAAGCAGAGACATTACTTTGCCAACAAAGGTCCATCTAGTCAAAGCTATGGTTTTTCCAGTAGTCATGTATGGATGTGAGAGTTGTACCATAAAGAAGGCTGAGCATTAAAGAACTGATGCTTTTGAACTGTGGTGTTGTAAAAGACTCTTGAGAGTCCCTTGGACCACAAGAAGATCAAACTGGTCCATCCTAAAGGAAATCAATCCTGAATACTCATTGTAATGAGTGATGTTGAAGCTGAAACTCCAATACTTTAGCTACCTGATGCAAGCAGCTGACTCATTGGAAAAGATTCTGCTGCTGGGAAAGATAGAGGCAGGAGGAGAAGGGGATAACAGAGGATGAGATGGCCCATCACTGACTCGATGGACATGAGTTTGAGCAAGCTCTGGGAGTTAGTGATGGACAGGGAAGCCTGGGGCACTGCAGTCCCGGGGGCTGCAAAGAGTCGGACACCACTGAGTGACTGGACAGCAACGGTAGTACTTGCATGTGTGCATGCTCAGTCACAGTCGCGTCGGACTCTTTGCGTCCCCAAGGAGTGTAGCCCACCAGGCTCCTCTGTCCATGGAATTTCTCAGGCAAGAGTGCTGGAGTGGGTTGCCATTTCCTCCTCCAGGGGATCTTTCCAACCGAGGGATCGAAACTGCATCTCCTGCATTTGCAAGCAGGTTCTTTACTACTGAGTCACCAGGGAAGGCCTTAAGTATACAAATCCTTCAGTTAATCAGATACAATCCATTTACTTTTTAGGGCCATTTATTATATTTACATATAGATAGTTAATATACAGTCCTACATTTATAAACAAAAACTAATTTTTTTTTTTAAAAAAAAGGAAGAGGTTATAAGAACATGGCCTGTAGATTTACCCCAGGTAGATGTAAATCCTGTATCCCTTATATATCATATGTGTGACTTGGGCAAATGACTTACTCTCTCTGACCCTCAGTTTCCTCGCTTGGACATTTAACCCAACAATAGCTCCTGCCTCATGGTATTGATGTGAGTATTAAATGAGGCGATACTTGTAAAATGCTGTATTCTGACCCAGAATAAGTGCTGAATTCATGTCACCTGTATCTTGTTAATCAAACACTTTCTTATAGTCCATGATAAAATCCATTTCAAACAAGCCTGGATGAGTTACTGTAAAAAACAAATCAAATATTAGCCAAAGAACAAATTGTTTCATCTCTGGCCCAGTCACACTGTGGCAGAGACTTTGACAGGTCATGTGGTGTTAGGCTGATGGGAGAACATGGTAAGAAGGAGATTAAATTAGTCATGAGTGTAGCAAGTGATTGATAACATCTGAAACCCTCTAGGATTTCTCCGCATTGCTATGCTGACCAATTTAAACCACAGCATTTATTCTCTCCGTCAGATGTTTGAATTCTAGATTTACACCAAGCAACTTTATCCATCTGAAAAAAATATAGAAAAGAATTACAAAGACAGAATAAATCTTAAGTGGTTAATTGTCATGGCAATAAAACAGATTCACCGTGTGATGATAATATAAAATTCCAGGTACTGTAACTGATATTCACAAATACATATTTAAGAATTTTCTACTCTAATGCAACTCTACTGCAAATTAGCAACTTATAGCAGGAAAATATTAGCATTTCTCCTCTTTATCTTTAAAACACATTCCTTTCCTTGAAAAATTAGCTTTGGGCCCACAGCCATAATGATGTTTTAGAAAAAGAAACAATAAATGCTGACATTAAGCAAAAGACTCAGTATTTTTCAACTATAGACTCAATGACTGTCTAGAGAATAACATGTGATGTTCATTGCACAAAAATTTCTTTAAAAGACTATTGGCACCATAAGCTTTTGTGGGTTTTTTAATAACATTTTCCTACTAAAATACAAAAGAAATTAATAGATGTAATTTAAGCCGTATTCAGACACAAAGAGGAGGTAAGAATTGGGTAGTTCTTAATATGCCTTGTGCCTCGTGATAGGCTTAGATTGAAAAGAAGCGTTTTCCTCAGTGATGAGTCAGGAAATGTGGAACAGATGGGCAGGTCCATAGTTATGTATCCTCATTAAAATACAGACCCCTAATATTTTATGTGATTAATATTATTTCATTAAACATGTGTGTACAAGCCACCAGTCACAAGTGTGGACAGTTAAATTCTGTTTTGTGAAGTTACAGGTATAGTTAAAACTGAGCCAGAAATAAGTACTTTAAAAAAGAACTGAGGGAGACTTCTAGTTCAAGAAGGCTGATTTCAAGTTCACTTGATCACTCTTTCCCCAAATTCCACTGAACTGTAGGGATAAGTTTAAGAATAAAGTACAAAGGGCGCTCAAAAGCTAGGCAGTATAGTACCAACAGATCAGAACAGAGAAAATTTTCTCTAATATGTAATAGAAAAAGGGAAAATAGACTTGAAAAACCTACAATCGCTTCAAATAAAAGAGAATTTTCTGTGTCCAGGTGCGTTTCCCAACAGAAACTCTAATAATTCCAAACTCAGAAGTAGCAGAGGCTAAAAGGAAGGCAAGAGAGACTGGCTAGTTAGTGAATTAAGTGGCAATAAAAATGTTAGGGCAGTTCTATCATTTAGTGCTTCTGGATGTGGCATTTGACAATGGATTAAATTATGGAGTCTTCTCTGGCTTCAGAATTCTGACTAGAGACACCCAGAGATTGGTATGGGGCTCTAGAAGCACAGAACATTTTAATAAGCATATGGTCACTAAGAAAATGGTCTTCATAACCTGCAAGAAAAACCACCTATAGACCTGAAAAGAAAGCTTGACCAGTCCTGCCACGTCCTCTGCCTCCATCCAGCCAGCAGAAAAAAAGCTTTCCAAATCAGAACACAAATTCAGGGAGGGATAGGAAGTTTCCATTGAGTGGAGGAAATAACTCTCCCCAATAACATCGTTTACATTAGATCCTCATCTAGAATATGAACAGACCACAAAGAATCACCAAACATCCAAGAAAATCTCCAGCTTGAAAGAGACACAATATTTAGCAAACAGAAGAACTACATCCAGGGATCACAGAAGAAATGCTGAAGACAAAAGAAGACTGGTAGTGTGTTACTCTCCAAAAGATTTATAAAGCTATCATTTTTATACATTTAAAAAGAAATAGGAGGCTACTATTTAAAAAAAAAAAAGTAAGCAGTTAGAACTCTTATCAGTTAAAGCACATTGCTAGGGAAAAAATCAATAGATGATCTGAAGTGTACAATGTACACACTGAACATCAAAACAGAACTCTAAAACAAAACAATGTTTAAGCGGTGTTAGTCACCATCTCCTTCGTTAGGAAAGAAATAGCATGGAAGAGCATAGGACATGTTCAGGGCAGGGAGTCATTTGGTATTGGCCACAAATCAGTTATGAGTAGCAGGAATGGAGGGAGATCCTGCTGGAAGCAGGGATTAGGAAGTCGCCAGGGAGAAACAAAGGTTGTCCCAGGGCTGGCGAAGAGTCAGGAGCAGAAATGCGGCAACAGAGGGAGCGGGTCCAAGGCAGCTGACTGGTTAAGCCTCAGCTGCCTTTACTTTCCTCTCACTCTGATGAGAGCTAATCCCAGGAGAGCCTACAAATGCAACAGAAAACATCTGGCTGGATATTCTGAGTGCAGGAGTAAGAGCAAACTGTTTTCTAGCAGCTGCAGTTCTCTGCAGGTAAGGAGCTAAGAATCCAGGGAGGCTGCCTGACCCACATTGGAAGGAATGTCCCCGTCTTAAGTTCAGTAATGCTTTAGAATAAGAAGCTAATTAGCCACAGGCGAGGGCATTTACCTGTCTTTCAAAGGAATCCCATTTACAGTATTCCTGCTTCTGGGAACAAACATCCTACCCAAGTCAGACTTTAAATAAACCTATTTTTGTTGACGTTTGATCGAAACAGTGTTTGAGTGAGAGAAATTTATCCTAGGATAGAGTAGTGTAGACAACAGAGATGGCATTTACACTTGTGTCATTGGTGAACACAGTAACAGTACTGTGCTAGTAAGTGTTTGACAGCAGACTGCAGGGAATATGCCTAGATGGTGTCGTTTGCCAGTTCTGTATTGTGAATACCCCACCACTGCCGATTTCAGTCTCTGGGTGTAATGCCCCTGTGCGTGGTATTGGGAAGAGAAGCCCAGCCAAAGCCAGTAAACCATTGCCTACAGATTATTTCCATGTTGACAGTGGACTTTCCAACACAAGTCTCATGACTTGTGATTTTTCTGACTCTTCATGAATCATCATCAAAAAAAAAAATCAGATACTTAAAAAGTATTTATCCTTCACTCTTTTGAAAATTGGTCAGCTCCTCGTCCATATACTATGAAATTTTCTTCCTCAGTACCCTTTTCCACTGAATGAAGCTCATTTAAGCAGGTATTTAGGTAAGAATATATGATAGATATCTAAGAACAATTCATAGAAAATTAAATCAGAAACCTATTAAAATGACACAAAACAGGGAAAAAAATCTTCCTCTGCCTCTAAAAAGCTGGAGACAAATCTGGACTCTCTTCCACTATTTTCCCAGAGCTAGAAAGAAAGTAACTAGTTCATAAATTCCATCAGGAGCTTGGGGATTTTTGATGTAATGAGTTTTACAGTTTCAGAGGAGAATGCTTTGCTAATAATTATGTAACAGTAATTAAATCTGAAAAAGGCTGTACTCTAACTATGTTGATTTATTGCAGCTCCGACAAAGTGCTCCTCCAGCGTGCATTGGAGTATGCGCTGCCTCCCTCCAGTTTTCTTTAAATTCTCACAGAGCACTGGGTCACAGATGGTCTGAGCTGCTATATTTTCCCTATTAAATTCCTAATAATCTTTTTCTGAGGCTGAGTCATGGAAGCCTGGGGATTTCTCATTTTAATTAGAAGGTTTAAGGAGCTAACTCTGTTTGAAATTTTCTCCTAGGAGAGATGGGTGCAGGTGATCCCATTCAGAAGAATGACACAGTACCATGGCCAAGACGTATTTCCATATTAGATTGCAGCTTGCTTGGCTCAGCTCCTGTTTCTGAGGTTGATGATGTATTGTCTGAATCTGAAGAATAAACTTTGAAGGGTAAGGTTATTTGGGAATTTTTCTTCGGGGGGACATATTTTGGCATTTGGTTCCCATCCCTACTTTGCCCATAGAGCAATGGTTCAGGGACTTGAAGTGTTTGTTATTCCAAAAGAAGTTTTTAAATCATATCAGTCTGAGCCAAAGTTTCCAGGGAACAGATTTGAGGACCATTTGTCCATTTTTATTCCTATAGTTTTCTCCCTTTGCCCCCTTCAAATCCAGTTTTTACTTCTTCCAGGTTTGAGGATAAACTCATATTAAATACCATCTTTCATGTTTAGTTTTAATAGCAGAAAAGTGTAAAACATGTATATAAATAGACAGGACTAGCTAGTTAAAATAACACCTAAATGGACTGAGTATCCAGAGAGTAGTGTTCAGGATGAGCTATACAACTGAAATCAGATGATCTTCTGGAATTTACCAATGAGCCTGATCGTTTTATAGAAAGCCTGTTATATAAGACGAAGCGTGTGGAGCTGGGCACAGTTCCCTTGATATTATAAATGTACAAAAAAGAAGATGTGTCTTATAAGACAGCTGTTCAAGTTTTCTCTGTCTGGATCGCAAAGCTGGTTTCTCTGCTTTTGTGAAATAATGAGCACCTCATGCTTTGAACGTGGCTCCATCCAGAGAAGAGTCACACTAAGCTGTCACTACCTTTGTAGACCCCTGTAGTTTTCATGTGTGCACGTGTTCCAGAGCTAGAGGCAAGTGTGTCTCATGGAGCTAAAAATGTATCAGCAGAACAAGTGCATCACTGAAAAAATAGATCTTTGTAAATGTAGAATGCTGGCTTTTTAGCTAATTGACATCACAAAAAAAGATTTTTCCCCTTTTCACATCAAATGATATTCTCCTTTCAATCTGTACTATTGAATTCTCTTCAGCTTCAGCAAATTGAGTTATTTCAGGATTTGAGAAGTATCCTTATTCAGTTATTACTAATCTCCAATGACTATTTTTGTGGTTTCATTTTTGCATAGCAATTCATTATTTTCCTCAGGACAGATTCTAGCTTTTATAGCCATAATCTTATTTTTTAAATTTTTTAATAGTTTCTTTAAAGATTTTTTTTGATGTGGACCATTTTTAAAGTCTCTATTGAATTTGTTACAATATTGCTTCTGTTTTATGTTTTGCTTCTTTTTTTGGCTGCAAGGCATGTGGGATCCTAGCTCCCTGACCAGGGATTGAACCTGCACCCCCTGGGCTGGAATGTGAAATCTTGACCAATGGACCGCCAGGGAAGTCCTATAGAGCCATAATTTTAAATGTAAAATTCTGTACCTATGGAAAATAAAATACAAAAATATAGAGGTATATAAATTTTCCACTGTTAAGATATATCACTTGCCATGTGTTATTAATACAATCAAAATTAAATAAAGAGAGGAAATAGTTTCTACACCAAGTTCTAGGTTATATCGGAAGATTTAAAAAGTAAAGACATGGGCAGCTTGAGAATGTTATACTGAAAAAAAAAATTTTGAAGGCATGTAAGGATTTTTAATCTGCAAGAATAAATTTTCTCTCAGATACTCCTGGGCCAAGCTGATGTTTCTAGAATGTGCTGGCGATAGCCATATGCTTAGTGATTCCATTCTTGAAATGTGTGGACAAGGTGGCTGAGAGCTGCCAGACTGCCACTGTGTGAGCAGGTTGGCCGGCGTGATGAGTGTGGGTAACACTGTAATAATAAGGAAAATGACACCCAGCATCATCATTGTGTGAGAGATCTAACCACAGGCACTTTAAAGTCTGGGTTTAGGAGAGGAGGCAGTCTTTTCATAGCTCACTCATAATGTGGCTGGAGAGAAAAGGAAACTGTAAGAAACGGACAAATAAAAAATGTATATGGATACATGAAACTGGAGATATTTTAAGTTATGTATGTATGTTTATTCAAGTTCTTAATGAGCAAACCCTTTCCCTGGAAATTCCAGATCTCCATGTACCAGACCTAACCTAATGTAGGAAGCACACTGTCTGAGCATTTGGTCAGGGGAATAGTTAAAGGCATGATGCCTACAGCCAGGTTCTTGAAGGAGTTAAACAAGAACATGTTTCAGATTTCTGATTAATGGCCAGGGACATTCCAAGCTGCTTTGCCTACCTCAGCAGTACATGACTCGTAAGGCAGGGTAATATCTAATAACTAATCTTTGACACAAGAATTAAGTCATTTTGCAAGAAAGCAGATCATTAGAACCCAAATTGAATTATAAGTAATACTATCTCTGTAGAGGATTGTAAATTAATTGGTTTTTAACAATAACATTTCTGTATTTTATTAAAGCAGTGTAAGAATTCAGCAAAGAAACGAATGTAGCAGATAAACAGGCCAGGTGCTGGTGATGCAAATGAAATAGATGACAGATGGTGAGTAGCACGCTCACTCACTGTGTGTGTATAATGGATAGAGGTAATCAAAGTCCTTTGTGAATTGGCGACTTTCTTTACATCAAGAACTTTAACACAGACTTGCTTATACATCTCTATACCCCCTACTCTCAGTATGCACATGTGCCCATACACACACACATATATGCATACCCACACCCACACACACCATCATTACATACACATGCATCATAACTATAGCCTATTTTACTATCAGAAAGACGGGCTATAACTCTATTTACATAACACCACACACAAATATCATTCTACCAAATCAACCTGTATACACTAAACAGCAGATTTCTCTGATGAGAACATCATACTAAGGAAACAAAGCAACCTGTTTCCATGAAAGTAGTTCTATTCCGTAAGGAAGTGATACTCACACCAAGATGCTGGGCTTCAGTGGGAAGAAATTACTTCTGGCTTGTTACGTTGAGTTTTCCAGTAGAAGCTTTAAAATGTTGATGAGCATTCTGATGGGTTTCATTTTACCTTCAAATAATGGCTAAAGCATCTTAACATGTAAAATGCTGACCTAAGTTTGAATTATTAGATTTCTAGATAGTATGCAGACTTGTCTCTTCTGCTTCTGGTACCAAGAAGTTGCTTTATTTTACTGCTTCTGCTAATAAAGGGGAAACTGTACTCAGTTAATTCCAGGACATAAATTCATACTCCATGCGGAATACAGAAACTAGTCCCTCTTAGGATCATAATATATGAACATACAACTCACTGAGAATTACTTTGCATCTGATCAAATTGTATTTCCTGTCCTACATTTTATCTTAGCTTTATTCCCATTGCTCTAGCTGCTTACTGGGCTTCCACTCAGATGTTCAGATCTTACTTTAACATCAGCATGTCCAATATTACATGCATTGTCAGTTTTCCGAAAACCAAATTCACGTGGAAAGTGTCCTTCTCCAACCTTCCTTTCACTCAGACTTGAAATTCTGGACTTTTCCTCAATTCTTCTCTTCTTTAAACCTTATGTAAAAAGTTTTTGTACCAACTTTATGTACAAAATACAAAACCTGTTGATTTTCCTTCTAAAATGTCCCGACATGTATCATTTTCCTCCCTTGTCTCATTTCTAGGTTCTAAACTGGGCATTGTGGCTCAACCACTTCATCAACCGGCTACCATGTGGTTGCCTCAGGCGCTGTCTCTTCCTTCTCCCTCTTTCCCTATTTCTGTTCTTTTCATATTGCTGTTTCCTACTTCATCCTAACCTTCGCTGGTCCTCAAGCTTTCCCACTCAGATGGGGTTCCCACTGGTTCTCACAGTCTACCAGTTGCCCCACTGGGGCCAGATTCCTATGATCTGTGCAGTGCTATGTTTGTTATGGGCTAATTGCCCATGATCCATGCAACTGCCATGTCCCTTCAACCTCAGGGCCTTTGCACATGCCATCACTTTGCGTGGGATGCCCCCAATCCGTCTCCCTTCCCCTAAGCTTATTGAAGCCTGCTTGAGCTCCCTTCTCTGTGAAGATTTCCCTGACTATCCTCTCTGAATATCACACAGTCAGTCAGCAACCCGATATTTAGTCCTTCATCCTTTGCTATTTTGAACCATTCTCTGGTTGCTTCACAGGGGATCAAGTCAGCCCAGCTACACTGGAGTTCTCGGAATAAAAGAACTTCATCTTGCACGTATCTGTACCCATCCCCATTGGCACACACTCATGGTGCTTTGAAGCCATTGTACCTGCTTTCTTACTGAACAGCAGGCACCAGCCACAGAGGCCACAAGCACTCTTACTCTTCACCAACACTTTATCATCCAACTTGAATCATTGCCCCTTCTTTCTGTGCCCTTGAGGTTTGATTCTAACCACAGACTTCCTTGATGAATGCCTGCCCTCATGAACCACACTTCTGACCAGATGTCTTACCTTAGGTAAGCCCCCTTTTGGCTCACTTTGGTCCTAGGACCCTAATTTGGAATCCCAACTCTTTATCCTTTGAGGAATCTTCTCAGGTAAGCTACCTTTATGAGTGCTGGGCAATAGTAAGTACCAATTAGGGTATGTTCATTAGTGTGTTATTTATAGGAAAAATACATTTATCTGTGTTTTTTAAGCTTTATCAAAAGTCTGCCAAACCATTCTAAAGTACATTTTACATGCCCTTACTTTATTTGTATATCTGTGCCTACCAGAACACGTCTATACACCAGACCTTAAATTTGGTTTCAGGGAGTTAAAATGACATTTGCATTGCAGGATTCTGTGCTTAAGGCTGCAGAAGGCACTGGAGTTGGCCTGATGGTACTAATTTTGTGTTGACTCTTCCTCAGGGAATAGTATGCTTTTGGACTGTTTCTGATTTCCTATTAGATGGCATTAAAGGAAGTGTATTATATCCTGAACCTAAAAAGATCAGCTCTTTAATAAACCAAATTGACCTTTCTGCTTTTTTCCCAAAGGGATTAGGGTCCTTCTCCATGCCTTTAAGCCCCCTTTCTTCCCAGGAAACAAATTGGTTTTGTGACTGTTTTGTTTGGCTTTTTTACATGACAACCACATATATGGTGAAGAGCAATGACCAAAAGTCATACTCCTGGGCAGCTGGATATAGCCAGATGAGATGATGAATGTAATTTGTTAAATTACAGAAGTAGCTCCTGTTCTGGGTGTGTGTTCAGTTGGCTTCAGCATCTTGGCAGAGAGATGATGTCACCAGAGTTACAAGGCCAAGTGGCAGACCACCTGTTAAGCATCCAGTCACAGTCACAACCAAAAGCCATGGGTTTACAAATGCTCCCATGATTCAATTCTGAAGTTACACTGTTTTCAACAAAAATCTTTTTATTATCAAAAGATTATTATGTTAACGATAATCAAATATCAGAAGATGATGCTTTAGTACCTGTCTATAATCACTGAATTTATTGTGGTATAAATGGATAGCCTTGCAACTTATGGAAGGCTAACAGTTGTTTAGCATAAAGGAACCATATTAATACTCTAAATGAAAGATACTTTGGTATGCTTTTGTGGGACTGTGTAAGGGTAATGGATACATTGGGGGATAAAGGCATGATTAGACTGTTTTGAACCTAGTTAACGTTCTTGTGATCACTCAAAACCAAAGTTTTGATTCATTACAACTGTAAGGCTCAGGGTTAGCACCCCAAGCTCTTTCTGAAAATTAAATTTACTTATATCTCTAGATATCCTCCCTCTCCTACAATTTTGGCCTTTCTTTTGCACAGGAGAAATTCTGCAACCGAGTTCCAAAATCTCTCCTTCCTAATGCATCTGTAAACAGCTGCAGCTCCCTGTTCAATATTGGCTGCAGCTGCCATAATGCCCCAGAAGGACAACCGAATGGAGAGAGCTCCCCTTAATTGCCTTGCCACCCCCGACTGAATTTATGTTTTGTTTTTAAGTAACATTTTGTTGCATTTGCAGTACTGAAATTACCAGGTTACAGTAAACTATATTCCCAAATCAATGTCCCCCCAAAGAAAGCAGACGTGAACTTTATCACCAACAACAAATTCAATTTTCACATTACCTACTGACAAAGAAGCTTGTGCCAACAACACTTGCGGATTCCTGAAAAGTCCGCCAAACAAGAGGAAATTCACAAGTTTCAGGTTTTAATGTCTCATAGCTTTGCTGTTTAACTATTGCTTTTCACCTCTAGGTGAAAATTAATCTTTGCATATTTGTTGTTGTTGTTGTTGTTTGTTTGTTTGTGTGTTTAAAAATAAGATAGGGTAACACATAAAGATACTCCCAACTAGAACTGTAATGCATTGTTGGTGGGAACATGTAGGCTCTGTGGAAAACAGTTTGGTGGATCCTCAAGTAGTTAAATATAAGATTATCTTATGACCCACCAATTCCACTCCTAGGTATACACCCAAAAGAATTGCAAGCAGGGGCTTAGGTACTTGTACACCAGATCTCATAGCAGCATTATTTGAAATAGTTACAAAGTGGAAAAACCTGAATGTCCATCAACAGATGAATGAATAAATACAATGTGGTATATACCTACAATGGAATAGTACTCAGCCATTAAAAGGAATGAAATTCTGATACATGCTACAACGTGGCACAAAAGGACAAATATATAATTCCACTAATATGAGGTATCTGAAATAGACAAATTCATAAAGATAGAAAGTGGAGTAGAGGTTGTCAAGGGCAGGAAGAGAGGGAGAATGGGAAATTATTGCTCAATGGACACAGAGTTTCTGTTTGGCATGATGAAAAAGTTTTAGAAATGGAGATAATGGCTAAAGTTCTCAGTGGCACTGAATGAATACACTTTAAAATGGTAAATGTTCTGGCATGTATATTTTACCACAATTTAAAAAAGTTACTTCCAAACCATCTAGAGATTCAAGATGTGTTACAAAGTTTCATGTGATTTCTAATAAATTGAGAAATAATATGGGTCAAAGTAAGGTTTGAAGCAACAGGAATATTATCTATTAATTTCTAAAATCTTTGTCAAAGATAAAATTAAAATACATGTTTTTATGTCTTTTGTTCCTTTTTTCTTGATGATTTATGGAAATATATGCACACATATAACATTACTAATTAAATGTTATATATCTTTGAACTGGAGAAGGAAATGGCAACCTACTCAGTATTCTTACCTAGAGAATCCTGTGGACGGAGGAGCCTGGTGGGCTGCTGTCCATAGGGTTGCCCAGAGTTGGACACGACTGAAGCGACTTAGCATGCATGCATACATTGGTGAAGGAAATGGCAACCCACTCCAGTGTTCTTGCCTGGAGAATCCCAGGGACAGAAGAGCCTGGTGGGCTGCCGTCTTTGGCATCGCACAGAGTAGGAGATGACTGAAGTGACTTAACAGCAGCAGCAGCATATTTTAATTTGTGACTTGTCTTTCACTTTCTTAATAGTGTTTATGAATTAATTTTACATTTTAATATTGACACTATTTTTATGCTTCATCTAAAAACGTCAAAAAGACATTTTGCCTAAACTGAGGTAAAAAGATAATATTTACTTATCTTTATTTGCATTTTAAAACTGTGTCTGGCATTTATTATTTCTGTGTATTGATCTTAAATTCAAATACTTTAATAGATTTTCTTATAATTTCTAATAATTTGTAGATTATTTTGTGTTTTCTAGAAACAGTCCTACTGTTCACAAATAGTGATAGTTTTATTTCTTCTTTTTTAATTTTTATGACTTAATTTTTATTCCCTGTCTTAGTTTACCAATTTGAATTTCCAAAACAAGCTAAAAAAAAAAAATCATGAGAATGGACAGTCTCGTCTTTTCGTGCTGTTGAGGGAACTCTTGTAAAGTTTTCCTATAAGGAGTAGTGTTGGCTCAGATTTGGGGTAGATATTCTTCATAGGTTTCTAAAGATTTTCCTGACTACCTGGGTTTTTAATAATAAAATGGTATTGAATTTATTAATGCCATTGCTTTTGGGGCTTCCTTGGTGGCCCAGGTGGTAAAGAATCTGCCTGCAATGCAGAAGACCCAGGTTCAGTCCCTGGATCAGAAAGATCCCCTGGAGAAGGGAAATGGCAATCCACTCCGGTATTATTGCCTGGGAAATCCCATAGACAGAGGAACCTGGTGGCTCCATGGCATTGCAAAGAGTCAGACACAACTAAGCAACTTTAATTTTTCACTTTTTTTCCCTCTTTTTATTGAGATGATCATATATTTTTCAACTTTAATATATTAGTGTGAATTTGGTAATAATTTCATATGTCTAACACTTTTAAATTAATAATAATTCATGTGACTAAAACATAGCAATAACTAAAGTAACAGCATGTAATTTGGGAAATAAAAAAGCATTCTCCTGCTACCCTGAAAGTGATTGGGGTCAGAAATATTTAAATCTCATAGTATGTGTGTAATTTAGAGGAGTTTGATTAAAATCTATAAATGGCATACTTAGGAATCCTTGAATTATGTTCTACTTGAATTCTTTCAAATTGTGTTTCTTGTTGAGACACAGATGTATAACAATAATTTTGCATAGGAAAACAAGTTAATACAAAGCTATAGGCCAAAGATCTTCTCAGTTCAAAGACAAGTGAGGGTCAAGAAACTTAATTTAGACAAAATAGCTATAAAAGGCTGGAGAAGGCAATGGCACCCCACTCCAGTACTCTTTCCTGGAAAATCTCATGGGTGGAGGAGCCTGGTGGGCCGCAGTCCCTGGGGTCGCTAAGAGTCAGACACTACTGAGCGATTTCACTTTCACTTTTCACTGTCATGCACTGGAGAAGGAAATGGCAACCTGCTCCAGTGTTCTTGCCTGGAGAATCCCAGGGACCTGGTGGGCTGCCGTCTCTGGGGTCACACAGGGTCGGACACGACTGAAGTGACTTAGCAGCAGCAGCTATAAAAGGCATTTGGGGAAATTTGAAAATGGGCTGAGTATTATAGTAGAGAACTATTGATGATTTTGTCAAAAATTACATAGGAACATGGACCCCTTTTTCACTGATGACTATTGAAGTTTTTCTAGGTGAAATGTCATGATGTCCATAACTAACAAAAAGTACTTAATTAGAAACAAGAAAATTAATGAAGCGAGTATGACAAAATGTTAATAATTGTTAAAGTTAGATTCTGGATATATGATTGCTTATTATATGCTTTCAATTTTCCACAAGAAAATACGACACCTTATTCTATACTCTTACAATTTTCCATAAGAAAATAAGACACAATTTCAGGTATTAAGTAATAAGAGAAAATGCTGTTCTAGGCAACTCCTGAGAAAGCCCCAAATGTCCCTGCCTCCTGGTACCTGCACCTTTGTGTTCCCTTCCCCCTGGGTGTAGGCTGGACCTAGTGACTTACTTCTGTTGAACAGAATAAGACAAAAATGATGGCAGCTCACTTGTGAGGTTAGAGAACATAGAGACTTTTGACTCACTGTCATTTGTTCCTCTCTCTTTTCTCGTTGCTCTCCCTCTGGGAACAGCCAGCTGCCTGGTTGTCAGCCACCCTGTGGAGAGGCCCAGTGGCAAGGAATGATGTCTTCAGCCAACAGCCTAGGAGGATCTGAGATCTGCCAATAGCCATGAGGAAACCCAGAATAGGAGTTTTCCCGCAATCAGGTTTCAAGATGCCCACAGCCTTGTGAGAGACTCTGATCCAGAGGACTAGCTGAGCTGCCCTGGCTTCCTGACCTACAGAAACTATGATATGGTACAAATTTGTTATTTTAAGCTGTTAAACTTGGGGGTAATCTTGCATACAGCAATAGATAATTTACACAAATTTTATGAGAAGAAAAGAAGCTAAACACATACCATTGCTAGAAATATTTGGAAGCATCATGATTTCAATTACTGTTTTCAACAAGGAGTTAGATCTTCCTATTTCGGGAGTTAATCAGTTTGGTAGCAAAGGGAGTTCCATTTGGTAATAGGAAATAATCACTAAATTAAGAAATACTAAGCTATCATTGTGCAAGAAAACACAGTTATTGACTTATGATTAAATCACAAGCATGTATAAGACACATACAATTTGTGCAATACTACTTTAGATGACAGAATGAAAACAACATAATTAAAAGATTGCCCCTACCGTTTATTGAACTAGAGTCTATTGATGCATAAACTACTCACTGAGATTATGCTAGGCAGATTTTGAAGCCATTTTCATTCTTCCAGGCCATCTGGACACCTCACATGGAAACTCCAAATGGACAACGTAGCTTCTAAGATTTAGTTAGCTTACTTCTAGAAATCAGTTTATATTATAGATGGAACTGCAGTTAAATACTCACAACTTGCAATGTCTGTGTAAGATGACAGCATAAACATGGATGCGAGGGGATACGTTTTCAAACTTCTCTTTTAAACGGCCTGAAACACACCAATAGCAGAACATAAGCAACCGTTGTTCAGCCAGTCAGTCATGTTTAACTCTTTGTGACCCCCATGGACTGCAGCATTCCAAGCTTCCCTGTCCTTCACTATCTTCCTGGGTTTTCTCAAACTCATGTCCATTGAGTCTGTGATGCCATCCAACCATCTCATTCTCTGTACCCTCTTCTCTTGCTCTCGATCTTTCCCAGCATCAGAGTCTTTTCCAGTGAGTCAGCTCTTCACATCATGTGGCCAAAGTATTCGAGCTTCAGCTTCAGCATCAGTCCTGCCAATGAATATTCAGGGTTGATTTCCTTTAGGATTGATTGGTTTGATCTTGCTGTCCTAGGGCCTCTCAAGAGTCTTCTCTAGCACCACAGTTCAAAAGCATCAATTTTGGGGCACTCATTTTCTACTTACCTTCAGGTTCATACTTAACTCTCACATCCATACATGACTATCGGAAAAACCATAGCTCAAAGCTATATGGACCTTTATTAACAAATATTTATTGAGCACCTACTGTGTGTTAGAGACCCTGTTATGCACAGCCTAACAAAGGTAAATAAATTAGATGTTGATCCTGCTCTCACTAAGTTTATCCTATACTGGAAGATGTAGAAATAATATAACTATGTATTATGACAGATGGGCCTTCCCTAGTGGCTCAAATGGTAAAGAATCTGCCTGCAATGTAGGAGACCTGGGTTCAATCCCTGGGTTGGGAAGATGCCCTGGAGAATGGAATGGCTACCCAATCCAGTATTCTTGCTTGGAGAATTTAATGAACAGAGTTAATTAGCAGGCTACAGTCTATAAGTTGCAAAGAGTTAGACATGACAGAATGACTAACACTTTCATGGAAAAGTATAGCATAGGAGGACCACTTAGGAAGTTTAATTTAAGCTGCAACCTAAAGAATGAATGAAAATGAGAATATTTCTAGTGAGGGCAGCAGCATTCCCAAAGGCCCTGAGATGAGAAAGAACTTGGTCTCAATAGAACAGAAAGATGGTCAGTGTAGCCAGAGTGTTGGCAGCATAAAGATAGAAGGTGGCTAAAGAAGAGAGTGGACAGTTCTGTAGCCAGTGGAAAATGTTGTATTTCATTTGAAATGCAATGGAAAGACTCTGAGGGGATTTAAGTTTGATTTATACTATAAATAGATCATTCTAAGCTACTGTGTAGAAAACTGTTGGGAGAAACAGCAATGGGAGCAGGGGCAAAGCTCTCTCTTGGGTCCATACTTTATATATCTTAACTCTATTCCCATTACATTCTCATCCATATTCTTTTCTTCTGCATTCCAAAAGAATTTACTGAACTCATCTAATGTAATTCAATTTTCTGAAGCACCCAATTCTCTGCCTGTATTACAGTTTTGCAATAGCGATTTTCATCTTCATATAGACTTCTCAAGTCTTAAAATTGCATTTTCTTCATGTCTGTTTTATCTAGTTCCATGTGTACAAGATATCTTTTCTCTTTTGAAAACAATTTTATTGTCTGTTTTTCCTTATTTACAAAAGGCAAGACATCATCACATTAGGAAAAATTAGAAAGGATAGGCAAAATGAAGAAAATAAAAATAGAGTTTTAATTGCACACTTCAAAGATAATCAATGTATGCCAATGGGATGTAAGTTTTGAGCCCTTTTATTGTCTATTTTCTTTCACTTAAAATACATCACAAAAATCTTTCCATGTGAATGTTTATTTCCATTGTCTTTTAAAGCTGAATACTATTTGCATGTATATGCTGTCATTTCAAGCAATTTCTTATTTTCCTATTTACCCCTAAAATTCCTCAGTTCCTTATGGTTCTTTCTCTCTCTCTCTCTCT
>SJYX01014483.1:7268-22972 GCA_006410675.1 Oreotragus oreotragus | reverse complement strand
TTCTAAAAAATCATTGCTGTCTAGAGTCCATTCCCAGAAATTCTAATTTTACAGGTTTATGTTGTGATCCAAGGCTATCTGGATTCTTGAAAGTTCCCCCAAGAAAAAGGAACCTTCTTAAACTGTTGATGGGAATGTATATTGGTGGAGCCACAAAGGAGTGCAGTATGGAGCTTCTTTAAAAAACTTAAAACAGAGTTACCATATGGTCCAGCAATCCCAAACCTGGGCATATATCCAAAGAAATATACATGTTAAAAATATACATGTAACCTAATGCTCATAACAGCACTATTTACAATGGCCAAAACGTGAAAGCAGTCTGCCTGTCCCTAACAGAGGAATGGATGAAGAAGGTGTAGCACATAGATACAATGGAATATTACTCAGCCTTAAAAAGAATGAAATAATGCCATTTGCAGCAACATGGATGGACCTAGAGATTATAATACTACTGAAGTAAATCAGACAGAGAGAAACAAGTATCATATGGTATCACTTATATGTGTAATGTTTTAAATAATACAAATGAACTTATATACAAAACAGAAACACTTATAGACATAGAAAACAAGTTCATTGTTACCAAAGGGAAGTAGAGGATGGATAAACTGGGAACTTGGGATTAAAATATACATACTACTGTATATAAAATAGATAAACAATAAGGACCTACTATATAGCACAGGGAACTATACTCAGTATCTTATAATAACCTATAATGGAAAAGAATATAAAACAGAATATATATACACATTACTAAATTATTTTGTTGTATAGCTGAAACTAATACAGCATTGTAAATCAATTATATTTCAGTTAAAACTTTTTTTAAGAAAGTTCCTCCAGATAGTTTTAATGGACAGCCAAGGATGAGGACCACTGTACCACACACTTCCCCAGTCAGTCTCATCTCTCCTTGAGGGGACAGTCATCGCACTTCTGCCAGTGGCTTCCAAGTCTATCTCCAGCTGATTTCTCTCCTGAGTTCCAAACCTGTATGTCTTATCACCTCTTGGACTTCTTTGTCCCGGTGTTTCACAGGCACCTCAAACTCCTGTGCTCAGAATGGAACTCTTCCTTTCACATTGCTCTCCCTGGAAACAGTCCCACTCTCTGTCCCTCTGCTCAAGCCAAAAACCCAGACCTTCTCCTGATTCTTTCCTCTTCCTCATCTACTATGTCCAATGTGTCAGCAAGACTTATGGATTTCTACTTCTTCAAATCTTTCTGATTCAAATGTTTTCTTCAGCCCAACTATAAATACCTTTGGTCAGGCCTTCATTTCTCATCTAGTTTACTGTGGTGGATACTTAAATGACTTTGCTATCTCCTCTCTAGCCCTCTTCCAATCTATTCTCAATGCTTCTGCCACAGTGACCTCTCTAAAATACAAATCTATCTATGTCATCATGTCATCTCCTGTCTAAAATCCGATAATGGTTCTCCACAGTCCATGGGATAAAGTCTAAATTCCTTACCTTTGCCTACAGAGTCTTTCCTGATCTCCCCTGCTTAACCTTCCCAACCTCACCTCTATCCCTCCCTATCTCACACCCTACACACAACTTGTCCCACAGGATTGGGCACAAGCTGTACCTTCTCTAAGCTGCCCTCCTTGAGCCCACTGTCTGGGTGAGGTGCCCCTTCCATGTGTTCCCATGACAACACTATCATAACCTTTATTATCCTGGATTAAAATAATGGGTTGACCTGCATGACTTCCTGACCACAAGGTAATCTCCTCAAGAGCCAGGCCACGTACTATTTTTCTTTGTATCCCCAGTTCTTTGCACATCATAAGTACATAATTAAGGCTTTTGAATGAATGATGGATGGATGGAGAAGTTCAGCTGGCAAGGAGGACTGAACAACTGACTGACAACTGTGTATTTAGCAATAGGCAGCCACTATAAGCTGTTCAATCTGAAAAGTGCATAATGAAAATAGTATTTGAAGAAGAATATTTTGATAATAGATTATATGGTATAGATTGGTCATCAGATGGTGAGATACTGGGCAAATCACTAAGCCACATGAATATCAGCATCTTCATCTAAAAAACGGTAATATTATTACCTGTGGTGCCTATGTCATAAGGCTGTTTCAAGCATAAAACAAAATCAAATCTGTGAAAACTTTCTAAAGGCATAAATCACTGTAAAATATAAGAAACTAAAACTATATGAATATCAGAAAGTGTGACCACCAAAGAGTTTTTAGTAAAACCCAAAGGGGTAGAGCATAGTGGGAAAGTATACTGTCATGTTACCTTGGGCAGGTCACTTGGCCTCTCTATGTCTTGCTTTCCTCACTTGCAAAATATGAATACCACACTCAAGGGTTTATTGTGTTGTTTTTGTGTCTAGTAGAGAGCATGACAAATGGAAGGCATTCCATAAATTATAGTTTCCCTTCCTAACCATTCTGCACTTATACCTGTAAGATATTATCCCCAGGCTCTGACACAGGGACTAGAGCCCAGAGAAAAGGAGCTTAAGTGGAGACCTGTACTTACAAAGACTTGTACTAGGGCTTAAGTAGAAAAGAGAGAAGTGGGAAATTCTTTGCTACTGAGTGAGAACCACAGGAGATAATGGGCTAAATGGTGCCTTAGATAAACGAAATACATCAAAGACTCACAGTGGATGGGNAGACCTGTACTTACAAAGACTTGTACTAGGGCTTAAGTAGAAAAGAGAGAAGTGGGAAATTCTTTGCTACTGAGTGAGAACCACAGGAGATAATGGGCTAAATGGTGCCTTAGATAAACGAAATACATCAAAGACTCACAGTGGATGGGAGGAGGCAACAAAAAAGCTTTGGAACCCCATTTCCAAGCAGGCAACTTCATGGGAGGAAATGGGCTGGATGGTGTAGGGTCTGGAAGTGAGGTTAGGGGAGGAGAATCTCTCACTCACATCCATCCAACCCTCTTGTGCTCCTGAGTCACCTTGTGGCCTCGGGCCAGTCCTTCCAAGTTCTGCCTCCATCTGTCCTCAGGGAAAATGGGCACTGTAAAAATATAAGCACAGCAAAAAAGCTGAAAAGGTTCGGACTCCTCACAGCAAGAGGCCACTGAGATGCCAGATCTAATGATCTCAGTAAAAGATCAGCTTAAGGCACCTGTCCTAGCCTTCCTGGGCACACAGTTAAAAAAAGTCAACCACAGGATGAATATCCAGCAAATGTGTCTGAACTTCAGCAAGCAGGTGTCTGACAAGGTTTAATGAAAAGATTTTACCTGAATCTTGACATATTGTAGAAATATATAAAATAACCAGACTGAATATCCCACAGTAACAAAAGCTGATTATTAACTGACAAACAAGGTACAAAAAGCATAAAACTTACAACATTTCACAGTGTTTTCAAGGAGGGCAATGTTCCATGTAACACTTTGTGAAAACAGGAGTCTGGTGAAGGCCCCTGGGAAGTTCTATATACTGGGTAGTTCCACACTCAGGGCTTTCTTCCCGACCTCACTTCTTTCTTTCTGGCTCTGCTCACAGGATTCTATATTTAGATGTCAAAAGAAGGAAAAGAACATGGAAGTCCTTAAAAATTCTTTTGTGTTTTTTTTTTTTTCTGTAAGTTCAAAACTTTTCACCATTTATGACTCACTTGGTCTACCACTCTCCTCCCTAGGAAGGAGGGAGGAAGCGGGAGTCATTATCCTAATTTCATAGACAGACACCCAGGGCCCAGAGACTTTGACTCACCTAAGGTCATAGAGAAGACCAATGGCTGAGCTGGGCCCACAACAGGGACTCTCCACAGCTCCCAACTTACCATGTAAGCAGCCATAATCTGCCTAAAAATTAACTTTGCCTAAAGAAGACACTGGGGTTTCCCCAGTGGTTCAAGGGTAAAGAATCCACCTGCAATGTAGGAGATTCAGAAGATGAGGGTTCAATCCCTGAGTTGGGAAGATCCCCTGGAGAAGGGCATGGCAACCCACTCCAGTATTCTTGCAGGGAAAATCCCATGGACAGAGGAGTCTGACAGGCTACGATCCACGGAGTCACAAGGAATCAGACACGACTGAAGCAAATGAGCACAAAGATAACACATTTTTACACCCTGACCCTACTATGTACGAAAAAGATACAAATACACAGTTCTGGAAAGAAATTTGGTGAAGATAACGAGGCCATTCTTAGTATGCTAAAAAAATTATTGGTATAAATGATTTTAATATTGCTCATAATATCTACTTGATATAATCTACTTGATTTATGCTTCCAAGACCTCTATAGTAACTATCATCCAAACACATAACCTATAATGAAAACTCTCTTATTACATTACAGGTGGCATAATGACCAGGGCCAAAAAGAAAAGTTCAGTTCAGAAGATGTCTGGTTCATTTCCTGGTCTTGGGTACAAGCTCATGTCTAGAAGACATGCATTAAGGAAGATAGTTCACCTATTTCCCATGAAAATTCTGAAGGGAGTATTTCCTCTCCTCCCATAACTCCACAGGACAAAATTAACCCCCACGAAGAGCCACATAAAGAAGGAAGGGAATGTTGTGCTGCCTGTCTGAATGGAATATGCTGGAGAATCTCTCAGCTTGAGTTTCCACAGGGATATTCTATGGAATGTCACTACCAAGAGGATAGGTCAAGGGGAAAAACTGGAGTTGATGGCCCATGAGTTTCAGATACAGTCACACTGGAGTCCTCCTTTAGAAACTCACAATACACATGAGGCTTTGAGAAGCGCTGCTGTATAAGAATAATAAATAAATAACTTCTTTCAATTTGCTTAACCCCTGGTTCCTGAGTTTAGTTAATGATAGCACCTCAAGTACTTAGATACTTGAAACCAGTACTTTGACTAATCAAAAGGTATCATAATGCCATATCCAAGCAAAAGACAGCTATCTTGAGCTTTCTATGTGGGCTGTAATCAGCATGATCTTAACCACATACCACCTGGACCCTTCTCTAAGTGCCTGGAACTTGGAATCATGCATTTAAGACTAACTTCTCATGGAGAACAGAAGAAAAGTTAACACATTAAAAAAGGGAGAACCTCAGAAGGGGAATAGGAATGACTGAGCTCTTCTACTTTTGATTCATCAAATTCTGGCCATGAAAAACAAAATTCACACTGGAGACAAATCAAATTTCAAAGAATATATCCTACTATCACCTTCCAGATCGCCAAGGTATTATTATTTCATTAGCTCTAAATTTCCATGGTTCCCACATCAACAGATTGGCCCAAAGGAGCAGACCACAATCTGACCAAACCAGCAAGTTGAAAGCCCAGCTCAGTCACTGAGTGATGTCTGGTAGAGAACTTAACCTCGACATGGCCCTGTTTCTATATCTGAAAAGTGGAGACAGCAGCCCTTTCATCAGAATAGGCTGGATGGGGGACACCTCATAAAAAGAAGACTGTAAAACCCTTTGCAATACATTCAGTGTCCTATAAACTCTTAATAATTATAATCAAGCTGTGCCTAGAAGTCTGCAAGGTCTGCACATGACAAGTAGTAGTCACTGCTCTGGTATCTGATAACAGGACATTCTCAGCCCCAGTGCCTCCTTTAGCTGCACAAACTGGTCTCGGCCAAGTCTGGCTTCTTCATACCAAGTTGTCAAGTGAAAAACATAGCTGAAGCCAAGTCATCTTGGTCTAATCAGCATCACGTTTCACTGGAGACAAGATTTTCCCAGCCTCCCATCAAAGATCATGAACTTCTGTATAACTATGGCTGAGGAGACCGCCTGCATGAAAACTGACCCCCACTGCAGAGGACTGCCCCACTGTACAGCATGTGTTGGTCCTAATCACGTCACAGGGGACAAAGCGTCAGCTGAACTATGATGGAGGTGGTAAAGAGATCTTATAACTGGCACTTTCCATATCAAAGTACTGTCACCTCCACATGGCAGCAAAGGACCACAAAGGAATAGTACTGATGGTACAGAGTATGGGTATCCATACAGAATCCAGGTAGATCGGGATTCATATTCCAGCTCTGCCACTTGCCAACTTTTTTGACCTCAGGTAAGTCGCCTAACATCTCAAAGTCTCAGTTTCCCCATCTATAAAATGAAAATAATCATGCTTACTACACAGGATTGGTTAAGAACCAAATAACAGACAGCAGTTACTATCACATATGGTTTCCAGTGATGGCAATCGTGATGATGGTGATGCTCACAAAAATAAAAACAGACTCTCATCATTCTGTCACTGCCTCCACTACAATTCCCCCCACTGAACTGGAGATGTAGGACAGAGGTATCACTACTTCATGTTTGTGTTCTCAGTACCTGGACCAATGCTTAATAAATTGGATTTAGACTTTTGTTTTTATTTTCATGACTCTTGGAGGTAGATCAAAAAAGATCTTACTACGATTTATGTCCAAGAGTGATCTGCCCCTATGTTTTCCTCTACAAGTGTTATAGTATTACATTTGGCCTTACATTTAGGTTTTTAATCTCATTTTGAGTTTATTTTTGTGTCTGGTATTAGGGAGTGTTTTAATTTCATTCTTTTACATGTAGCTCTATAATGGCATGGGGCTTTCCCTTGTGGCTCAGCTGGCAAAGAATCTGCCTGATATGCAGGGCACCTGGGTTGGGAAGATCCCCTGGAGAAGGGAAAGGTTATCCACTTCAGTATNGTGTCTGGTATTAGGGAGTGTTTTAATTTCATTCTTTTACATGTAGCTCTATAATGGCATGGGGCTTTCCCTTGTGGCTCAGCTGGCAAAGAATCTGCCTGATATGCAGGGCACCTGGGTTGGGAAGATCCCCTGGAGAAGGGAAAGGTTATCCACTTCAGTATTCTGAGCTGGAGAATTCCAAGGACTATACAGTCCATGGGGTCGCAAAGAGTCAGACATGACTGAGAGACTTTCCCTCACTCACTCTATAATGGCATACATGGGGAAAAAATCTAAATGAGAGTGAATATATGTATGTGTAAAACTGATTCACTTTGTTGTACACCTGAAACTAACACGACATTGTAAATCAACTGTACTACAATAAAAAAAATTGTTTCAAATTTTGATTAGACTGATTTGATTATGTGATGCTGAATGCAGAAGATTAGACTAAAAGATGACAGATGCTTGGATTAAAAAGATGAGACTTCCTTCATGAATTACTGTCTACATATGGACAAAACCAGTCCACTTAGCCTGCCTCGGTTGGTGCCCCAGGGAGTTTTCCTCACTGAAGCAATTCTGCTTGTTCAAGTCTTCATTTGCATAATAACAGCAGAGGAAGCGCAAAGTGGCTCAGGTGGTACCCTAGGAATTCTTTTTTAAGATATAGACATGAAACCAGTCCCTTGGCAAAAATAATTTCTTTTTCACAACCTTTGGTTTTAATATTCAAAAGAAAGCACTGCCCAGCCCAAGGTAGAAAGAACTAGGATCTTCATTTTAATGTCACTACTCTTGCCCTCCTCATCCTTACTCCCACCACTTGTGTCCTGACAATCCAGCCACCTATTCCATAGCCAGAGCAAGGTTTAAAAAATAATAAAATTGTATCCTTTCTTCTATCAACGGTCCATTGAGAATTCTCTCACATACTCCTTTTCTACCTCCACCCTCTTCTTCCTAATCTGCCATCAAAAAGAGACTTCTTCTGGACTCTTATAGGATTATTTTCTGATCATGGAATTTTTATATCATTTTATGTATAACACATAAATGTAATTTATTCATTATTTCAATCAACAAATATTTCCTGAGTACTTGCTTCATATAAAGCACTGGGAATACAGCAGCATACAAAATATATATGTAGGTTCATGGAACCTACATCCTACTATATGCATTCAACTCCTTCCTCAATGAATTGATCAACAAATATTTCCTGAGTACTTGCTTCATATAAAGCACTGGGAATACAGCAGCATACAAAACAGATATGTAGGTTCATGGAACTTACATCCTACTATATTCAACTCCTTCCTCAATGAATTGATGGATGGATGGTTGAAACAAACATCTCTCTATAGGGTCACTCCTTGAAAGGACCAAGGAGACCCAGCCATTTATCTCCACCAAAGTGGAGAGTAATAAACTCTCCATGATAGTCGACAGGTCAGCCACCTTTTCTTAAAATATACTTTACCCATTCCTATTCCCCAGCTTTCCCCACATTTTCTGTAATGCTTCCCACTTGACCTGTCTGATATCCACTCAACTTATGCTGAATAAGCCCCGTCTCCTCCCAGAACTCTTCTCAAACTGATTCTTTAACCAGCAGTGGTACCTTCCTTCTTTAACCTGTAGAACACTTAGGTATTATAACCAGACTTTACAATTACTTCATATTCTCTGAATGCCCAGGATGGTATCTTTGCCAGTGCTATAATGCTCCCTTTAACCTAGTGTAGTACCTTCCATTTAACAGGAAGTTTAGTGAAAGTTTTGATTAGCTGAATAATAAGAGACTGTGGGGGGGCTTTCTAGGTGGCACTAGTAAAGAACCCGCCTGCCAGTGCAGGAAACATAAGTGACACAAGTTCCAAAAGATCCCCTGGAGGAGCACATGGTAACCCACTCCAGTATTCTTGCCTGGAGAATCCCATGCACAGAGGAGCCTGACAGCTACGGTCCATAATCACAAAGAGTTGGACCTGACTGAAGCTACTTAGCACAAATGCACACAAGACACTGTGGATATTCATGGGACAGTTTGGGGTATATGAATCACAATCACTATTCTAGGACTTGTAGTCAGAGACATTCAAAATTTTATGCACCCTGGAATGTACAAAAGGGACCCCAAGATCTAATTTTGAAATATACTGGCAATGAAAGAGATCAGTATTCTGAGCTGGAGAATTCCAAGGACTATACAGTCCATGGGGTCGCAAAGAGTCAGACATGACTGAGAGACTTTCCCTCACTCACTCTATAATGGCATACATGGGGAAAAAATCTAAATGAGAGTGAATATATGTATGTGTAAAACTGATTCACTTTGTTGTACACCTGAAACTAACACAACATTGTAAATCAACTGTACTACAATAAAAAAATTGTTTCAAATTTTGATTAGACTGATTTGATTATGTGATGCTGAATGCAGAAGATTAGACTAAAAGATGACAGATGCTTGGATTAAAAAGATGAGACTTCCTTCATGAATTACTGTCTACATATGGACAAAACCAGTCCACTTAGCCTGCCTCGGTTGGTGCCCCAGGGAGTTTTCCTCACTGAAGCAATTCTGCTTGTTCAAGTCTTCATTTGCATAATAACAGCAGAGGAAGCGCAAAGTGGCTCAGGTGGTACCCTAGGAATTCTTTTTTAAGATATAGACATGAAACCAGTCCCTTGGCAAAAATAATTTCTTTTTCACAACCTTTGGTTTTAATATTCAAAAGAAAGCACTGCCCAGCCCAAGGTAGAAAGAACTAGGATCTTCATTTTAATGTCACTACTCTTGCCCTCCTCATCCTTACTCCCACCACTTGTGTCCTGACAATCCAGCCACCTATTCCATACCCAGAGCAAGGTTTAAAAAATAATAAAATTGTATCCTTTCTTCTATCAACGGTCCATTGAGAATTCTTTCACATACTCCTTTTCTACCTCCACCCTCTTCTTCCTAATCTGCCATCAAAAAGAGACTTCTTCTGGACTCTTATAGGATTATTTTCTGATCATGGAATTTTTATATCATTTTATGTATAACACATAAATGTAATTTATTCATTATTTCAATCAACAAATATTTCCTGAGTACTTGCTTCATATAAAGCACTGGGAATACAGCAGCATACAAAATATATATGTAGGTTCATGGAACCTACATCCTACTATATGCATTCAACTCCTTCCTCAATGAATTGATCAACAAATATTTCCTGAGTACTTGCTTCATATAAAGCACTGGGAATACAGCAGCATACAAAACAGATATGTAGGTTCATGGAACTTACATCCTACTATATTCAACTCCTTCCTCAATGAATTGATGGATGGATGGTTGAAACAAACATCTCTCTATAAGGTCACTCCTTGAAAGGACCAAGGAGACCCAGCCATTTATCTCCACCAAAGTGGAGAGTAATAAACTCTCCATGATAGTCGACAGGTCAGCCACCTTTTCTTAAAATATACTTTACCCATTCCTATTCCCCAGCTTTCCTCACATTGCCTGTAATGCCTCCCACTTGACCTGTCTGATATCCACTCAACTTATGCTGAATAAGCCCCGTCTCCTCCCAGAACTCTTCTCAAACTGATTCTTTAACCAGCAGTGGTACCTTCCTTCTTTAACCTGTAGAACACTTAGGTATTATAACCAGACTTTACAATTACTTCATATTCTCTGAATGCCCAGGATGGTATCTTTGCCAGTGCTATAATGCTCCCTTTAACCTAGTGTAGTACCTTCCATTTAACAGGAAGTTTAGTGAAAGTTTTGATTAGCTGAATAATAAGAGACTGTGGGGGGGCTTTCTAGGTGGCACTAGTAAAGAACCCGCCTGCCAGTGCAGGAAACATAAGTGACACAAGTTCCAAAAGATCCCCTGGAGGAGCACATGGTAACCCACTCCAGTATTCTTGCCTGGAGAATCCCATGCACAGAGGAGCCTGACAGCTACGGTCCATATTCACAAAGAGTTGGACCTGACTGAAGCTACTTAGCACAAATGCACACAAGACACTGTGGATATTCATGGGACAGTTTGGGGTATATGAATCACAATCACTATTCTAGGACTTGTAGTCAGAGACATTCAAAATTTTATGCACCCTGGAATGTACAAAAGGGACCCCAAGATCTAATTTTGAAATATACTGGCAATGAAAGAAGAGATTATATTAATGTCAGAAAAACTAATTTGTGCCCTATGAGAAGTTGTAACCATTCCACATCTGTAACACCTATAGAGGAAGATCACTGTAGATGGTGACTGCAGCCATGAAATTAAAAGACACTTGCTCTTTGGAAGAAAAGCTATGACCAACCTAGACAGCATATGAAAAAGCAGAGACTTTACTTTGCCAACAAAGGTCCATTTAGTCAAAGTTATGATTTTTCCAGTAGTCATGTATGGATGTGAGAGTTGGACTATAAAGAAAGCTGAGTGCAGAAGAATTGATGCTTTTGAACTGTGGTATTGGAGAAGACTCTTGAAAATCCCTTGGACTGCAAGGAGATCCAACCAGCCCATCCTGAAGGAAATCAGTCCTGAATATTCACTGGAAGGACTGATGCTGAAGCTGAAGCTCGAATACTTTGGCCACCTGATGTGAAGAGCTGACTCACTGCAAAACACCCTGATGATGGGAAGGATGGAGGACAGGAGGAGAAGGGAACAGAAGATGAGACGGTTGGATGGTATCACCAACTTAATGGACATGAGTTTGAGCAAGCTCCGGGAGTTGGTGATGGACAGGGAAGCTTGGTATGCTGCAGTCCATAAGGTCACAAAGAGTCGGATGCAACTGAGCAACTGAATTGATAGAGGAAGTGATTCAATTCAAAGACCCAAGTTGTGCTGCCAGAAGCACTTTTCTTGTAATTTGGGAAATGCTCTCAAACAATGTGGTTATAGATGAGACTTTACTGAAGAACCCTCAGCTGAAAGCTGACAGCAAGTCAGCTGAGCCCAGGGGTAGATGGAGTTTAGTCAGTCACGCAGAGAAGCAGCATCTACTTTCCATCTGCAGATAAGGAAAAGCCTCGAAGAAAAATATTTGAAAATTTCCAATTACATTTGACAGAATAGCTAAAAAGCTATGTACAATCACTTTAGTGAGTTTTAAGGCTTTAAACTTGTATTTAGTTTCACTGCACTTAAAAAAAAAAAATCTGTGAATATTCTGTCAGGTGAGCTTCCCTGGTGGCTTAAAGAATCCTGAGATTCTTTAGACGATAAAGAATCCACCTGCAATGCAGAAGGCCCAGGTTTGATCCCTGGGTCAGGAAGATTCCCTGGAGAAGGAAATGGCTACCCACTCCAGTATATTTGCCTGGAGAACCCCACAAACAGAGGAGCCTGGTGGGCTACAGTCTGTGGGGTCACAAACAGTCAGACATGACTGAGCAATAAGCATGCATGCATTCTATCAGGTACAATATAAAATGAGTAAAGAAAATATACTTTTGTTTCTAGAAACATTGACTCCTAGAAGTTCTCCTATGTCTGCTATTTTTTATCTTAGAATGAATTTTTAAATCTCTGATATTATTCTGCTATTTAACGTCTCTTTGTTTCATCTCTTTTCTCTTGGAATTAAACTTTTGTTTTTCTTTTTAATGTATTTACATTTTAAATAGGTAACACATTCACATGCTCAAATATCAAAATGTATAAGAAAATACACAGTAAAAAGATACTTTGCCACCTCTCTCCCTACAGGTAACTACTGTTATTGTTTTTTTGTATGCCCTTTAGAGAAAAATTTTTAGCATACAGTAGCTACAAATACAAGTAAATATTGCCTCATCTTTGGAATTAAACCTGTCGTATCACAATATGTCCCACTCCATCAGGGCAGGGTTGGAGTACCTTCTGGGAGGAAGTGCCTTGCACCATTCCTGGAGTAGAATTAGGGATGCTATTATATAGGAAGCACTCAGTAAATGCTTGTGGACCTAAAGAGTCTACTGCAGGAAGAACAGAGAAATGCACACACAGCCTGACTTCTGTTCCTCCACTAATGCTATGAACACACTCAGATTCTCACTTGAAGCAAGGGGACCTTACCTTGTGCCCCCCTCCCAAAGTCCCTTCAACCTGATCCTATTTCTCTACCAGAGTGTTTTTGAGTATGGGATGGAGAAAATGAATTTTTTTTAAGGAGAAGACACAAAGAAATGAGGAAAGGAAAGCAACTAAAAGAAGGATGCAGGAGAGGAAGGGGAAGGTGGAATCCAGAGAAGCATGAGCCCCTTTGAAAGGGAAGGGTCAGATGAAAGCCACTAAACATTCTGATCATCACCTGAACCCCATTCCATCCCCATTCCATCGCCATCCTTCTGTCAGACATAAGGTGTGATTCAGGACACTGAAACAGTCGAGATTAGGACTCAATAAATTTATCATGACACAGTGATTACTGAACACCAGTGCCTGGAGAAAACATTCCAAGACAGACTGGCAGTGCCTGTGCTGACAATGCTCTTTTCCACATCTGAGAAGCCATGACTTCTAGTCCCATGACCTAAAACACCTGCCGAGTGTGAAGCCTCAGCTCCTAATCACCTTTATGTTATGCTTTGCTGTCAGAAACAAAACCTCTCTCTCAAAATAATTTTTTAAGTTCTCTAGACTTATATCCTCTTATCTCATCCCAAGAGTGACTTACCATTCTATCAGAAACAGATCTAAGTCCCAGAATAGAGAATGTCACATGTATCTCTACCTTTGAGGAACTATGGCCCTTCTTTTCATGGTAGCTGTGAACGTTTTTATAACAGATATCAGAAAGTCTCCACAGTCCAATCAAAAACATCTGCTTCCTCCATGCAGAGTATGTTCATCATATTACAAAAATTAAGTTTGTATTTCCCATTCAGTGTGTCTTTTGACACATTCCAAAGCTCTGTCCTGCTGGTTAAGACAAAGATACAATTACAGACCAGATCAAACAAATCACTTGCAATCTATGGCCAGCATGATGACAAAGAAAGCCAGGAATCCCCCGCTCCTCTGGGTGCCGCCAGGAGTGGGCCCAAGGTGGAAGTGCTCTCTCTGGGCACTCATGCCCCATCACCACGTAAGGCATGATGTAAGATGAAAGCATCTGCTGACTCTCAGGTATAATTATCACCAGGGTGGGGGTATAATTAAAGTACGGATAATTTACCTTGAAGAAGATAAAAATTAAGAATTATTAATGATCATAATTAGCCCTGTTATATCTAAGAATCACAAAATGCTTTACAAGCTGTAATTATCACAGCTCCCCCTCTGAGGAAGGGATTCATATCAGCTCCTTGTTAACAGGGGGTGAAGTGATGGGCACGGGGGGGAGGCCGAAAGGGGTGGAGTAATGCTTCTCTGTCATCTGTCCTGTAAAGTGGCGAAACTAGAGAGAGGCCCCAGAAGGGCTGACTCCCATTATGGTGTATGCCCTCATCTCTAAGCCACCACCCCAACTGCCAGAACTCCATCTCAAATCAAGCCACTCATCTCATTCTGACTTGCTGGCCATTTAAACTGCTGTAACGCAATAAAACTGTTCCATATCAGCAAGGATTTTACTAAACACTTAGTAGAAATAATAGATACAGCATTGCCTTCAAGGAACTTAAAACCTAATGAAGAAGACAAAACAAGCGCCCATTAAATTAGAGAAAAGTATGGAAATTACACATTAACTAGTGCTAGGTTATATGATACTGACTAAGCATGCTCTGGAAAAAATTTTCAATTGTAAGATCATTATGTATAAAGGTCAAACAAGGTTTGGGGAGTAGATGGAACTTGTGTGGGGCCTCAAAGAAAATATGTTAGGTTTTTGACTGGCAGAGATGGGGTTCCAGGGGATAGGTCATTGAATAAAAAGAAACAACAGGAAAATTAAGGTTTAACATATAATTTTTTTTAAGCCTTCACTGAAGAAATGTTTAGAGAACTTACCAATGAAACTTACTTTCTTTAAAGCCATCTAAAATTATCCTACTTAGATATTTTCCCAGAATCCATATCATGGCTCACACTGGGTTTTGGAGAAGTCCATTAGACTGAGGATGACAGTAGAATTTTCACTGTTTTACCTAAATTTTCATTTTGGTGGTTTCTCCAATAAGGCCAAGACAGACCCAGGTTCTGCTAGAATGCCACAGAATGTCAAATATATTATCTACTTTTTCTGGGTCGAGAAAATGGGTTCTGTGGTCTCTATCTCTGGAAAAACCTAAGACCATCTCAGTTCTCTATTACTCCAACAGAGCTCCATACCCAAAGATTTTAGCATAGATGAGGCTTCATGATTGATCTAATAATAATAAAGCATCTGAGTGATATATAGTTTATAATCTCTTTTCAATTCTCTTAAAGAGTTCAAATCTCAAAGCCAAAAACAGCACAACACTGCAGCTGTGCTCTGAACTTACCATCATTAACCCTTGATAAAGAGGAACATTTTTGCAGAACTGAGCCCAGGCACTTGGATCACTCTTGGACCAGTCAGTGACATTCTCTGACCTCTCAGTCTTCAGTCTGTAGAATAAATACAAAGAGACTTTTTGCCTACAAAGAATATAGAGATCTTCAGGTGATTTTTTTAAAAAAAACACACATTTTTTAATGAACCACAATGAGTGACACTGCCACATTTCAAGGATTCCAAGTTGGTCTTTTTAAAAATAAAATGAATGAATAAGTTAGGAATTGATAATTTTCCACATTCTCTGACATTTACCAACATTTTAAGGAATGAGAAAGCAAAGAAATCATTCCCTATCTAAGCATCATGTCAGGAGGTCCTTTTAAAATAATATTGTAAATTAATGACATTCTTAAATACAAGAACATTACATAACAATAAGGATCACTTCATTAGGAGAATATCAAATCTAATTTTAAAGTTTAGCATTTGAACCTGCTTAAGTGGAAACAGTGTCAGACTTTATTTTTTTGGGCTCCAAAATCACTGCAGATGGTGACTGCAGCCATGAAACTAAAAGACGCTTACTCCTTGGAAGGAGAGTTATGACCAACCTAGATAGCATATTGAAAAGCAGAGA
>SJYX01014482.1:12741-27884 GCA_006410675.1 Oreotragus oreotragus | reverse complement strand
AAAAAAACTTCAAGGCAAAAACAGAAGGAGTGTGGTCAAAAATGCTATTCCATACTACTGCCATTTTAGGAACAGTCCACCTAAAATTACAGGCTCAGTTAGGAGAGTTAGTCCCAAGAACCAACGTAGGAATTAAATCAACAAAAAACAAGGAGGGGAGAGTTGAGAGGTATCAAGCTCTAAACCAGTGATTCTCAATCTGAGAATCATAGATGCTAATCAGTTCTTATGAAGAGCTTGTCAATCCATGTGTATACTAATCCACTAACCAAATATTTTTAATATATGTGGAAGTTTTCATGGTTATTAATTAAACTCAAACTCATTAAAAATAATCCTGAATTAACAGAAACTATATGACATTATCCTCTGGAGGAGGGCACAGTAGCCCCCTCCAGTATTCTTGCCTGGAGAATCCCATGGATAGAGGAGCCTGGCAGGCTATGGTCCATAGGATCTCAAAGAGTCAGACAGGACTGAAGCAACTTTAGCACAGCACAGCACATAGACATTATAAAAGAAAAACAGAAAATGATAGCTATTTTCATGGAGGCAAGGGTGAAGAGGGGATAATCTCATGAACTGTTTTTATATGTACAAGAAATCTTCATCCTTGAAAATTTAGGGACCACTGCTCTAATCTTAATGGCAAAGGTCAACTAACAAATGCACTATCTGATAGACTCGTAGATAATATATTATGTACAATGTGAGAAAATGCAATTTAGTCTTAGTATAATGAAAAAGATGACAAATGAAATGAAATTTTGTTTCAGAGAAACTGAGGACATAAAGGCCCATATGTAATTTATGATAAAAATTGATAAAAAGCTTTCTACAGTTGCAAAGCCAATCATTTCAAATAAATGTATTAAGGTTGCTATGACAACCCTAACACTGAATTTGGAATTTAGGCAAGCAAAATCAATAGATTTTCTAATTAATACCTTCCAAATATTATTTATCCCTATGAACATCATTCATATGTAACAATTCAATTTCTACTGTTAGTTTTTGAGAGCTCCACTATCTTTTCTGATTATTTCCAGAAACTTTCTCATTAACCTAGTCTCATGTAATTTATTATACATTTCTTTCCTGGCACAAGGACAACCACAATTGCCATGACAGGTTCTTGTATATAAACCTGTAAATCTCTGATTCTAGATTTCTGTTTTAAACCCTGTCCGTTCTTTTACAAGTCTGGTTTCTTTTAATAAAAAGTAGAGAAGAAAAAGGGAAAGAAAAAACAAAAAACCTGAATCTGCAAGGTGAATAAACAAGGAGAAAAAAAAAAGAAGTGAGAAAATGAGAAAGAGCAGAGAAATTGTCAGAAGAATAAATTACAGTATATGGAAGATCTTTTGAGTCTACAATCATGCACAGACACAATTCAATAATGATAAGGGAGGAGACATACAAAAAAAAAAAAAAAACAGAAGGACCTTGCATATGAGAATGGATTTTTCAAGCATGCATATAAAGTATGTACACATTGTGGTTACCACTGTAATTCATACTATGCATGAAGGTTAAACAGTGGATCATAGCTTTCTAGAAATTATACTTATTTTGCCTGAAAACAAATCCTTGAATATCTTTCATCACAACGCATTTTAGACTCACACAGAAAATCCTAGCTCCATTTAAAAAGCAACATATAAACAGGTACTTCACTAGAAGGTAGTCTCATTATTTTTCCCCTAGCTGTATGCTTTCTTTTCTGATAAACCTTTGTGGTTAAAGAGACTTTAGGCCCAAAATATAGTTTACAAAAAAAGAAGCCATCGATTTTGTAAGCTATAAAGGTTAAAATACTTCTGTGAAACATTCCCCCTAGAAGCTTTATAAGTAACACTTTTCTCCAAAATTTTATGACAGTTGGTACAGCATGAAACCATATGTCTTTTTATATCTCCTAAATAAAAATGACTAATTTGACTTCTTAGCACTGATTCTCCAGAGACAGAGTTAAGAGAATCCCCACAGATTTATCTGGTTCTTATTATATTTTAACAATGTCTGCTTTTACACCAGAAACAATTGTGCTAGCCATCTGTCTACAAATATTTGTAAAGAAAATTACAAACTATACCTTTATATACTTCAGATACCTTTTTAGAATTGAGCATTTTGGGTGACTTACATCACAAAACTCCTCAGAGTGATCTGGTATTACCTACTAGAGAGAAGAGATGACACCTCCATAGTGGATTTCAAATAAAAAAAGTCACCAAATGTTAGAACTAGAAGCACCCTCAGAGACTTCTACTGTCCAGCTCTTTCCTTTTAAAGTTAAAACCCTGAAACCCAAGGAGGTTAAACAATTTGACAGTGCTCACAGTGCTTTTTTTCAACAGAAACAAAGCTGGAAGCCAAGTTTTCTGACAACATGTCCACTGTTATTTGCATTAACTGCACCATTCCACTGTGGAGAAATCCAACAGTGTATCTATAGCTGACAATGCTTAGAAGTTTAAATCAGGACTGAAAGTCCATTAAAAAAACCTGGATTCTATATCATAGCACCAATTAGATGAGAGAAGGTTCTGGCCACCTCTATCAGGGTAACTGCTCACAGGATACTCCAAGCAGGAAGTAGGCTGCCAAACAGTCCCTGTATATCCTGGGAGCCTAGGGTCAATTCTATTCAGTAAAAGGCCACCAAAAACACACTTGTGTGTTGAACAAGTTGGGCACATTACTTGGCACGGTGCACAACACAGAACAAAGGGAATATCTCAGGAAGAGGGTGTTAGAAAGAACATATTACACAATCGGGGATTAGGATGTGCAAATAAGGGAAAGTCTTAGGAAGCAAGTTCCCTCTAGATTAGAAGCAATCAGAAAGCAAGACAATTCTATGACTGAGTGTCTCAAGAAATCTTATCTATAGTGTAAGCAGGCTGGAGAGAAGACTCTACACATGGACATCACCAGATGGTCAACATCGAAATCAGATTGATTATATTCTTTGCAGCCAAAGATGGAGAAGCTCTATACAGTCAACAAAATCAAGACCAGGAGCCGACTGTGGCTCAGATCATGAACTCCTTATTACCAAATTCAGGCTTAAATTGAAGAAAGTAGGGAAAAACCGCTAGACCATTCAGGTATGATCCAAATCAAATCCCTTATGATTATACAGCGGAAGTGAGAAACAGATTTAAGGGCCTAGATCTGATAGATAGAGTGCCTGATGAACTATGGAATGAGGTTCGTGACACTGTACAGGAGACAGGGATCAAGACCATCCCCATGGAAAAGAAATGCAAAAAAGCAAAATGGCTGTCTGGGGAGTCCTTACAAATAGCTCTGAAAAGAAGAAAGGTGAAAAACAAAGGAGAAAAGGAAAGATATAAGCATCTGAATGCAGAGTTCCAAAGAATAGCAAGAAGAGATAAGAAAGGCTTCTTCAGCGATCAATGCAAAGAAATAGAGGAAAAGAACAGAATGGGAAAGACTAGAGATCTCTTCAAGAAAATTAGAGATAGCAAGGGAACATTTCATGCAAAGATGGGCTTGATAAAGGACAGAAATGGTATGGACCTAACAGAAGCAGAAGATATTAAGAAGAGGTGGCAAGAATACACAGAATAACTGTACAAAAAAGATCTCACAACTCAGATAATCATGATGATGTGATCACTAATCTAGAGCCAGACATCTTGGAATGTGAAGTCAAGTGGGCCTTAGAAAGCATCACTACGAACAAAGCTAGTGGAGGTGATGGAATTCCAGTTGAGCTGTTTCAAATCCTGAAAGATGATGCTGTGAAAGTGCTGCACTCAATATGCCAGCAAATTTGGAAAACTCAGCAGTGGCCACAGGACTGGAAAAGGTCAGTTTTCATTCCAATTCCAAAGAAAGGCAATGCCAAAGAATGCTCAAACTACCGCACAATTGCACTCATCTCACACGCTAGTAAAGTAATGCTCAAAATTCTCCAAGCCAGGCTTCAGCAATATGTGAACCGTGAACTCCCTGATGTTCAAGCTGGTTTTAGAACAGGCAGAGGAACCAGAGATCAAATTGCCAACATCCGCTGGATCATGGAAAAAGCAAGAGAGTTCCAGAAAAACATCTATTTCTGCTTTATTGACTATGCCAAAGCCTTTGACTGTGTGGATCACAATAAACTGTGGAAAATTCTGAAAGAGATGGGAATACCAGACCACCTAACCTGCCTCTTGAGAAATCTGTATGCAGGTCAGGAAGCAACAGTTAGAACTGGACATGGAACAACAGACTGGTTCCAAATAGGAAAAGGAGTACGTCAAGGCTGTATATTGTCTCCCTGCTTATTTAACTTATATGCAGAGTACATCATGAGAAACGCTGGACTGGAAGAAACACAAGCTGGAATCAAGATTGCCGGGAGAAATATCAATAACCTCAGATATGCTGATGACACCACCCTTATGGCAGAAAGTGAGGAGGAGCTAAAAAGCCTCTTGATGAAAGTGAAGGAGGAGAGCGAAAAAGTTGGCTTAAAGCTCAACATTCAGAAAACGAAGATCATGGCATCCGGTCCCATCACTTCATGGGAAATAGATGGGGAAACAGTGGAAACAGTGTCAGACTTTATTTTTTTGGGCTCCAAAATCACTGCAGATGGTGACTGCAGCCATGAAATTAAAAGACGCTTACTCCTTGGAAGAAAAGTTATGACCAACCTGGATAGTATATTCAAAAGCAGAGACATTACTTTGCCGACTAAGGTCCGCCTAGTCAAGGCTATGGTTTTTCCTGTGGTCATGTATGGATGTGAAAGTTGGACTGTGAAGAAAGCTGAGCGCCGAAGAATCGATGCTTTTGAACTGTGGTGTTGGAGAAGACTCTTGAGAGTCCCTTGGACTGCAAGGAGATCCAACCAGTCCATTCTGAAGGAGATCAACCCTGGGATTTCTTTGGAAGGAATGATGCTAAAGCTGAAACTCCAGTACTTTGGCCACCTCATGCGAAGAGATGACTCATTCAAAAGACTCTGATGCTGGGAGGGATTGGGGGCAGGAAGAGAACGGGACCACCGAGGATGAGATGGCTGGATGCCATCATTGACTCAATGGACGTGAGTCTGAGTGAACTCCGGGAGTTGGTGATGGACAGGGAGGCCTGGCGTGCTGGGATTCATGGAGTCGCAAAGAGTCGGAGATGACTGAGGGACTGAACTGAACTGAACTGAACTGAAGCAGGCTGGATGAAGTTAAGGTATACATACATGTGACCCTTGAACCACGTAGAGGTTAGGGGCACTGCCCCCGTGTGGTCAAAAACCCACATACAACTATACAGCTAGTCCTCCATGTCCAGGATTCTGTATCCTCAGAGTCAACCCATGCACATTATGTAGCACTGCTGCTGCTGCTGCTGCTAAGTCGCTTCAGTCGTATCCGACTCTGTGCGACCCCAGAGACGGCAGCCCACCAGGCTTCCCCTCCCTGGGATTCTCCAGGCAAGAACACTGGAGTGGGTTGCCATTTCCTTCTCCAATTTACGTAGCACTAGAGTACATTTTTTAAAAATTTATTTGGTTGTATCAGGTCTTGGTTGTGGCACACAGGCTTAGTTGTCCCACGGCATGCGGGATCTTAGTTTCCCAACCAGGGATCGAATCAGCATCCCCTGCATTGGAAGTCGGATTTTCTACCACTGGTTTACGTAGCACTACAGTACATTTTTTAAAAATTTATTTGGTTGTATCAGGTCTTGGTTGTGGCACACAGGCTTAGTTGTCCCACGGCATGCGGGATCTTAGTTTCCCAACCAGGGATCGAATCAGCATCCCCTGCATTGGAAGTCGGATTTTCTACCACTGGACCACCTGGGGTTCCCTGGAGTACATATTTATCAGAGAAGAATCTGCATATAAGTGGACCCATGCAGTTCAAGCTCATGGTGTTCAAGAGTTAACTTGAAGGAACATACCTCAACATAATAAAAGCTATATATGACAAGCCCACAGCAAACATTATCCTCAATGGTGAAAAATTGAAAGCATTTCCCCTAAAGTCAGGAACAAGACAAGGATGTCCACTTTCACTGCTACTATTCAACATAGTTCTGGAAGTTTTGGCCACAGCAATCAGAGCAGAAAAAGAAATAAAAGGAATCCAAATTGGAAAAGAAGAAGTAAAACTCTCACTGTTTGCAGACGACATGATCCTCTACATAGAAAACCCTAAAGACTCCACCAGAAAATTACTAGAGCTAATCAATGAATATAGTAAACTTGCAGGATATAAAATCAACACACAGAAATCCCTTGCATTCCTATACACTAATAATGAGAAAGTAGAAAACGAAATTAAGGAAACAATTCCATTCACCATTGCAACGAAAANCCGTTACTAGGTTTCTGAATAACGAAAAACAGGAACAAATGGTCTCTGCCAACTATAAAAAGCTTCCATATGCCAGGCACCTGATTCCAGTGGACATTCTGGGAGGGCCATTGCCCCACCAGAGCTGGTCTTCCATAATGGAAATGGGAAGACTGTGATTTAGATGGCTATGACGGTTACTTTTATGAGTCAATATGAAGGGTGTTTTGGATGAGATTGGGCTTCCCAGGTGGCTCAGATGGTAAAGAATCTGCCTGCAATGCAGGAGACCTGGGCTCAATCCCTGAGTCTGGAAAATCCCCTGGAGAAGGGAATGGCTACCCACTCCAGTATACTTGCCTGGAGAATCCCATGGACAGAGGAGCCTTGTGGGCTATAGGCCATGGCATCACAAAGAGTCGGCCATGACTGAGCGACTAACACTTTCACTTTCTTTTCACTTAGATGAAAGGAAATATTTAAATCAGTGAATGTTTAACAGATTTAAATATTTAAAAATATTTAAATCAGTGAATGTTGAGTACAGCAGTTTGCCCTCCAAAATCTGACTGGGCCTCATCCAATCAGTTTACTGAAGGTTTGAAGAGAACAAAAAGTCCAGCCTACCTGAGCAAGAGAGAACTTCCAGAAAACTGCCTGTGGACTTCATGGGCACCATCAGCTCTCCTGGTTCTCCAGCCTGTGGGCCCACAGTAGAGAATTTCAACTTGCCAGCCTCCAATTCCTCATAACAATTCTTTACATATATGTACACATTCTCTTGGTTCTGTTTTTACACACGTCTGTGTGCATGTTAGTCATTCAGTCGTGTCTGATTTTTGCAGCCCCATGGATGGAAGTCTGCCAGGCTTCTCTGTCCGTGGAATTCTCCAGGCACGAAAACTGGAATGGGTTGTCATTTCCTTCTCCAGGGGATCTTCCAGACTCAAGGATAGAACCTGGGTCTCCCACACTGCAAGCAGATTCTTTACCATCTGAGCTATGGAGAACTATAATACAATGACTCTTTGGCATACAGCAGGCAACTCAGATTTGTGTATAAGAGTACCAAATTATAACAGACTTTAGTAACTGCACCATTTCTTATCATATGTGGCTCTTACTGTGATACTAGCTAAATACATATCTCTTCAAGCACAATCATGTTCCTACAGGGAGAAATTTATTCCCTAGTGGTATAAGAGCCCAGCAAGAGCAAGCACTTTCATCTACAGTGAACTTTGGGGGTCAGACAAACTTAAGTTCAACTTCATAATTCTACTATTTATTCACTGCATGAATATAGGCAGGCTTCTCTAAGGTCTCAGTTCCACATCTATAATATGATACTATCATAACCTATAGCACATAGTAAGATATTATACGTGAAGTTTTGGGTTGGCCAAAAAGTTCGTTTGAGTTTCCATTAGCTGTTATGGAAAAACCTAAACGAACTTTTTGACCAACCCAATATTTGGTGTCTGGAAGGCATGCTTTATTTTTTTTAATTGTCCTTATACTCACCATCCACATTGTCCAACTTACACTTTATTGTATTGTTTCAATATATCTGTATCCATATAACCATTAACTTTTAACAGTTACATTCCAGGGACACATAACTATGAAGTTTCTGTTGTCCCCAAATGTTAGGGAAAGTTTCTTAACAGCTTCTTGATCCAGTTTTCCAAGAATGGGAAAGTACTTCTGAACCACAGGTAGAGTATACTTCCCATCTGTCCATTGTCCTGTCTAATCATTCATCATCTCCCATTTATACACAAACATAGGGTTTCCCTTGCAGAGATTCATGTCAGAGATCTCACCTATCCTCGAAAATTTCTGAGAAAGGCATACACCATAAATCAGCATATGGGCCCTTGTTTCAACAATAAAAATGATTCCTTCAAGGACATAGAGAATAGACTGGTGTTTGCCAAGGGGAGAGAGTTGGGGGAGGGATGGAGTTTGGGGTTAGTAGACATAAGTTTTTATATATAGAATGGATAATCAACAAGGTATTACTGTATAACAGACAGAACTACATTCAACATCCTATGATAAACCATAATGGAAAAGAATATAACAAAAAAGAATGTAAGAATGTGCATGTGTATAACTGAATCACTTTGCTATACAGCAGAAATTAATACATCATAAATCAACTATACATCAATTTAAAAATTGATTAAAAATAATAAAAATGATTCTTTATGAGAAAACCTGGAATTTCCTGTTGTTTTGTCCTAGATATGCAAGAGAAACAGATGTGATGACAAAATTGAGACATTTTGTGGTTTATATTCATTTGGGGGACATCTGAGAAAATTTGTATATTGAGTACAGAGGAAAATAAGACCTAAAGGAGCCGTATGTGGCAACAGTGATTATGGATGTGGCCCTGGAGCCATAGAGCAATGAGTAACACTGTCTTATTCTGGAGTTATCTTTGGCCTCTTCCTACTTGCTCATTCCTGGATGACAGGGTCCTCCCTCAAGGGCCAATTCTGTGTTCTGCTTTTCTGGACAGTGTTTCTCCAAATGTGGGATGTATCTCAGATCTCCTGGGCTCCAACTTAGATCCACTGAAACTGAATCTCAAAGGGTAGGCCTTGAGAATCTACATGTATAAAGAACCTCCCCCTTATGCTGCTAACGTACTGTAAAGCTTGATAATCACTAATCTAGACTAGAGGTGGATTACCATGAAGCTAACGAAGCATGCACACAATGAAGCTTTAGGGCCTCTAAACTTGCCTGGATCCCCCAGAACCTTAATCTAAATTTTTTTTCAATTGGTAAATCTTTTTTCTTTTTCCTTAAAAAGCCCTCCTCTTTAAGCTTCAGGTTAAATACAATCCTTGGATGCATCCCTACTCTGGGTCCTACTTGAAAAGAAAATCAAACTCAAATCAGTTAAACTCAAATCAGTTAAGATAATAAGAAACTTTATCATACCCCTCTCTCGGGTGTTTGCATTTTAGTAAAAATCTTTGGAGAGATTGAAATCTTCAAGTTCCAAAGAATAAATTCTCAGCAAAGGAAATACTGGCAAATGTCAAGAACTGGAGGGAGTAGAGGAGGTTCTTATCAACACATCTCAAACCCAACTGGGTTTGCAGAAGATTTTCTGCCTTCTTGGGAGGCTGGCCATAGATTCCCAGCTACAGAATCTGTTTAAGGAAGTTCATTAACATTGAGCTTTTTGTACCTGGTCTCTTGTTTCATCCTGCTAAAGATCAAGGAAACAATGTAGACACAGGTTTAATAGAATGATATTCTCAACTGGGAAGTTTGCCTGCAGCCAACAATGACATTCTCAGAGAGGAAAAGGAGCAACCAAGTCCAGCAAGTATAAATTAACTGAATGAGAGGGTAATCCATGTTCTGAACAGATGTCTCTGCACAGAAGGCACGCTGACATTAATTCCAACAACTGAAACATACCACCTTACAAGCTGAAACTCTTAGAGGACTTTTGTCCTTGAAAGGTGACTAGAGAGAAGGGAAGACCATGGCATTTGTAAATTCTCCTAAGGAAAAGCACCTCCAGACCTACTAGTTTGAGTGATTTAAATAGGACTTGTAAGCCGTGCCTTTTAATGTAAACAGATGATTTTTCTTTGTGTTAGAAAAATCCAATCGCTAAGAGATCTGAATACAAAAAGAACATTTGGGGATTTAAAAGTGTTTTGTGGTACTTCAAGGAAAGGAATTCATTTGAAGTTTAGAAGTGAATTTTATGAAACTCATTGCTATGACTTAGGTTTTGTTTGAAACTGATTTGGATTTCTATTTGCACTTATAAAGAACATGCCATGATGACCAGAATGGCTCAGGTATGTCTCCCTTCTCACTGTGGCCACTATCCTAGCACCCAATTACCTGAAATTGGCTGAAACACTGGAAATCCAACAGCTTTAGCATGTCATATGGATGTGCCATGTCACCTCATAGACCTTAACAAATTAGTTTTGCTCTGCTCATTCTAAAGCAGATCCACTTGTCCACATTCAAAAATAACACAAATGCACAGTGAGCAGAACTTACACTTTAAATTTTATGTCTATTAAGGCAGCACTCTCCAGGCCATGTTTAGGGGAACACTAAAGTCTGACAAGATATTACCCCCACCACACACACTAACAAACAGTCAGAGTCAATGATCAAGTTAGTTTGGAAAAGAAGACATAACTTATCCCCATGTAGGAAAGTCACACCTTAAATTGTCATATGAAATACTATGATAAGTGATACAGCAAAGAAATCTATTAATAGTTAACTTCACATTGGCATTCTTGATGTGACATCCCCTTTACACTCACTTTGCTAGGTTTGCCCCTTGATATTCAGATAGCTTGGTATTTGTCCACTGCCACAGTGTATCACAAATACGGTAGAGGAATACTTCTAACTCCTGCTGGAGCCCTATGGAACTCCTCCAAGCCTTCCTCAGCTTCCACACCAGGAAAGAAGGGTCAGAGTAGAGATCACAGAGCCATATGACAGCTAGATGCAGTTGTCTAAAGAGCCTGTAGAGAGAAAACAGGTTCTTTTCTGTGGGAAGGAAAACCCAGAGGAAAGGGTTTAAGAAAAGGTTAATAGTTTAATTTGGACTAATAGTACCAAAACTATATAAAATGTAGGTTTGAGAATTATGCATCAGGAGATGGATTTTCCAGTCCCAACACCTATTACCCTGCTTCTTATGATATAACCAAACCAACCTTAAGGTTATCAGTTATTAAAAAAAAAAAAAAAAGGAGAACAAACTGACCTTCCAGTTTCTAATCAGAGCTGAGAAGTATACTTTGGAAGATTAAATGGAAAACATTGCACAATAAGCCAATTGGCCCTTCACCATTTATTACAAACAAACAGCCAGATCTGATTCAATTTCAAAAGTAAATGAATAAAAAACAGTATCATATTCACTCCTGTTTTTACCCTAGTCTTTCCCATATTCAACTGTTGAACAACTGGCTCAGCAATCCTGACACTGATTCTACCTCTGGACTTAATGTTTGCACTTTTCTCAGTGTTTAAACTCCAACTTATCCCCCACAGAATTTTCCTTGGCTCTCTAATCCTGTTCTTTTCAACTCATTTTCTCTTGTGCAGGACATGCCCTGCTTCACCCGAAAACCACACAGCACCCACCCCTCGCAGTTTCCCATTAACTGTCAACCATTTGGTCCACCCTTCCCAGGCCCACCTCCCATAAAAAAAACTTCAAGGCAAAAACAGAAGGAGTGTGGTCAAAAATGCTATTCCATACTACTGCCATTTTAGGAACAGTCCACCTAAAATTACAGGCTCAGTTAGGAGAGTTAGTCCCAAGAACCAACGTAGGAATTAAATCAACAAAAAACAAGGAGGGGAGAGTTGAGAGGTATCAAGCTCTAAACCAGTGATTCTCAATCTGAGAATCATAGATGCTAATCAGTTCTTATGAAGAGCTTGTCAATCCATGTGTATACTAATCCACTAACCAAATATTTTTAATATATGTGGAAGTTTTCATGGTTATTAATTAAACTCAAACTCATTAAAAATAATCCTGAATTAACAGAAACTATATGACATTATCCTCTGGAGGAGGGCACAGTAGCCCCCTCCAGTATTCTTGCCTGGAGAATCCCATGGATAGAGGAGCCTGGCAGGCTATGGTCCATAGGATCTCAAAGAGTCAGACAGGACTGAAGCAACTTTAGCACAGCACAGCACATAGACATTATAAAAGAAAAACAGAAAATGATAGCTATTTTCATGGAGGCAAGGGTGAAGAGGGGATAATCTCATGAACTGTTTTTATATGTACAAGAAATCTTCATCCTTGAAAATTTAGGGACCACTGCTCTAATCTTAATGGCAAAGGTCAACTAACAAATGCACTATCTGATAGACTCGTAGATAATATATTATGTACAATGTGAGAAAATGCAATTTAGTCTTAGTATAATGAAAAAGATGACAAATGAAATGAAATTTTGTTTCAGAGAAACTGAGGACATAAAGGCCCATATGTAATTTATGATAAAAATTGATAAAAAGCTTTCTACAGTTGCAAAGCCAATCATTTCAAAGAAATGTATTAAGGTTGCTATGACAACCCTAACACTGAATTTGGAATTTAGGCAAGCAAAATCAATAGATTTTCTAATTAATACCTTCCAAATATTATTTATCCCTATGAACATCATTCATATGTAACAATTCAATTTCTACTGTTAGTTTTTGAGAGCTCCACTATCTTTTCTGATTATTTCCAGAAACTTTCTCATTAACCTAGTCTCATGTAATTTATTATACATTTCTTTCCTGGCACAAGGACAACCACAATTGCCATGACAGGTTCTTGTATATAAACCTGTAAATCTCTGATTCTAGATTTCTGTTTTAAACCCTGTCCGTTCTTTTACAAGTCTGGTTTCTTTTAATAAAAAGTAGAGAAGAAAAAGGGAAAGAAAAAACAAAAAACCTGAATCTGCAAGGTGAATAAACAAGGAGAAAAAAAAAAGAAGTGAGAAAATGAGAAAGAGCAGAGAAATTGTCAGAAGAATAAATTACAGTATATGGAAGATCTTTTGAGTCTACAATCATGCACAGACACAATTCAATAATGATAAGGGAGGAGACATACAAAAAAAAAAAAAAAACAGAAGGACCTTGCATATGAGAATGGATTTTTCAAGCATGCATATAAAGTATGTACACATTGTGGTTACCACTGTAATTCATACTATGCATGAAGGTTAAACAGTGGATCATAGCTTTCTAGAAATTATACTTATTTTGCCTGAAAACAAATCCTTGAATATCTTTCATCACAACGCATTTTAGACTCACACAGAAAATCCTAGCTCCATTTAAAAAGCAACATATAAACAGGTACTTCACTAGAAGGTAGTCTCATTATTTTTCCCCTAGCTGTATGCTTTCTTTTCTGATAAACCTTTGTGGTTAAAGAGACTTTAGGCCCAAAATATAGTTTACAAAAAAAGAAGCCATCGATTTTGTAAGCTATAAAGGTTAAAATACTTCTGTGAAACATTCCCCCTAGAAGCTTTATAAGTAACACTTTTCTCCAAAATTTTATGACAGTTGGTACAGCATGAAACCATATGTCTTTTTATATCTCCTAAATAAAAATGACTAATTTGACTTCTTAGCACTGATTCTCCAGAGACAGAGTTAAGAGAATCCCCACAGATTTATCTGGTTCTTATTATATTTTAACAATGTCTGCTTTTACACCAGAAACAATTGTGCTAGCCATCTGTCTACAAATATTTGTAAAGAAAATTACAAACTATACCTTTATATACTTCAGATACCTTTTTAGAATTGAGCATTTTGGGTGACTTACATCACAAAACTCCTCAGAGTGATCTGGTATTACCTACTAGAGAGAAGAGATGACACCTCCATAGTGGATTTCAAATAAAAAAAGTCACCAAATGTTAGAACTAGAAGCACCCTCAGAGACTTCTACTGTCCAGCTCTTTCCTTTTAAAGTTAAAACCCTGAAACCCAAGGAGGTTAAACAATTTGACAGTGCTCACAGTGCTTTTTTTCAACAGAAACAAAGCTGGAAGCCAAGTTTTCTGACAACATGTCCACTGTTATTTGCATTAACTGCACCATTCCACTGTGGAGAAATCCAACAGTGTATCTATAGCTGACAATGCTTAGAAGTTTAAATCAGGACTGAAAGTCCATTAAAAAAACCTGGATTCTATATCATAGCACCAATTAGATGAGAGAAGGTTCTGGCCACCTCTATCAGGGTAACTGCTCACAGGATACTCCAAGCAGGAAGTAGGCTGCCAAACAGTCCCTGTATATCCTGGGAGCCTAGGGTCAATTCTATTCAGTAAAAGGCCACCAAAAACACACTTGTGTGTTGAACAAGTTGGGCACATTACTTGGCACGGTGCACAACACAGAACAAAGGGAATATCTCAGGAAGAGGGTGTTAGAAAGAACATATTACACAATCGGGGATTAGGATGTGCAAATAAGGGAAAGTCTTAGGAAGCAAGTTCCCTCTAGATTAGAAGCAATCAGAAAGCAAGACAATTCTATGACTGAGTGTCTCAAGAAATCTTATCTATAGTGTAAGCAGGCTGGAGAGAAGACTCTACACATGGACATCACCAGATGGTCAACATCGAAATCAGATTGATTATATTCTTTGCAGCCAAAGATGGAGAAGCTCTATACAGTCAACAAAATCAAGACCAGGAGCCGACTGTGGCTCAGATCATGAACTCCTTATTACCAAATTCAGGCTTAAATTGAAGAAAGTAGGGAAAAACCGCTAGACCATTCAGGTATGATCCAAATCAAATCCCTTATGATTATACAGCGGAAGTGAGAAACAGATTTAAGGGCCTAGATCTGATAGATAGAGTGCCTGATGAACTATGGAATGAGGTTCGTGACACTGTACAGGAGACAGGGATCAAGACCATCCCCATGGAAAAGAAATGCAAAAAAGCAAAATGGCTGTCTGGGGAGTCCTTACAAATAGCTCTGAAAAGAAGAAAGGTGAAAAACAAAGGAGAAAAGGAAAGATATAAGCATCTGAATGCAGAGTTCCAAAGAATAGCAAGAAGAGATAAGAAAGGCTTCTTCAGCGATCAATGCAAAGAAATAGAGGAAAAGAACAGAATGGGAAAGACTAGAGATCTCTTCAAGAAAATTAGAGATAGCAAGGGAACATTTCATGCAAAGATGGGCTTGATAAAGGACAGAAATGGTATGGACCTAACAGAAGCAGAAGATATTAAGAAGAGGTGGCAAGAATACACAGAA
>SJYX01014481.1:0-15729 GCA_006410675.1 Oreotragus oreotragus | reverse complement strand
AGTAAGTCCTCTGTCTGATTTTTGAAATCACAGCACATCCTTTTTTCCTTCTTGGTGCTTTTGACAATATTTATTTAGTTAGTTTTCCTTTGTGTGGCTTCTCTCCCATACATTAAGCAGACACTTTGAGGGTGGCAACTGTGTCTGTCTTGTTCACAGTCAATCTCCAGCACTGTGTCTAGTGTCTGACACGTGTGGATGTGCAATATATTTGTCAAACAGTGGGGCTTACTCCTTGAAAGAAAAGTTATGACCAACCTAGATAGCATATTGAAAAGCAGAGACATTACTTTGCCAACAAAGGTCCGCTAGTCAAGGCTCTGGTTTTTCCAGTAGTCAGGTATGGATGTGAGAGTTGGACTGTGAAGAAAGCTGAGAGCCGAAGAATTGATGCTTTTGAACTGTGGTGTTGGAGAAGACTTGGGCTTCCCTGGTGGCTCAGAGGTTAAAGCATCTGCCTCTAATACGGGAGACCTGGGTTCTATCCCTGGGTCGGGAAGATCCCCTGGAGAAGGAAATAGCAACCCACTCCAGTATTCTTGTCTGGAGAATCCCATGGACGGAGGAGCCTGGTGGGCTACAGTCCATGGGGTCACAGAGTCAGACACGACTGAGCGACTTAACTAACTGTTGGAGAAGACTCTTGAGAGTCCCTTGGACTGCAAGGAGATCCAGCCAGTCCATTCTGAAGGAGATTAGCCCTGGGATTTCTTTGGAAGGAATGATGCTAAAACTGAAACTCCAGTACTTTGGGCACCTCATGCGAACAGTTGACTCATTGGAAAAGACTCTGATGCTGGAAGGGATTAGGGGCAGGAGGAGAAGGGGACGACCGAGGATGAGATGGCTGGATGGCATCACCGACTTGACAGACGTGAGTCTGAGTGAACTCTGGGAGTTGGTGATGGACAGGGAGGCCTGGCGTGCTGCGATTCATGGGGTGGCAAAGAGTTGGACACGACTGAGCAACTGAACTGAACTGGGGCTTGTTTATAAAATCTTCTTTGGTTATATTTTTGGACTTTGTTAGCGGTGTATCCACAGACTCGCAACAAGTTTAGATTTTTGGTTTAGTCTTTTAACTCACTTAAATTTATTATATTGCTTCAATTTACAATATATATATTTAGCGTTTTTGCAACAGATTGTCTTTCTCAGCTATGAATAATGCTGCCTCCTTTAGAAAAGAATGAATAATTGCTTTATATCTTATTTATTGCCTATCCAGCTTGACAAAGCTAATTTGTGATGAGGTTAATCAAGCTTAAAATATTTATTTCGTAATATTCAGCACATAGAATTTTTGTTGCAGGGTGGTTGGGGTGGAGGGCAGACACGTAGTTAGAAACAGTATATATCAAGCCACCATTATTAACCAGTCTCCTACCCACATAAAAAGTCAAACAGCTCCTAAAAGTACTTTGTTCTGAGGAATAGGAGATATCCATAAATGTTTGCTGAAATGTTCCCTCCTCTTTTTTTAATGGTACAGGAAATCAGTTTTTAGGTTACAGGAAAGCAAAAGAGACCTGTCAAACTTTACACAGTCTCTTGACCTATTTATGATGGGTACATAGGGACCCATGGAGATCCCAAAATTTTGGAATGCCATATTTTACAAGTTACATCAAATCATGACATATGTGAATAATAGAGTACAGTTGAGATATGTCTGGATAGCACTTATTTTTCTAACTGGGTGACCTTTTTGTCCTGATCACAGAACCTTCAGGGTTGTAGGTGTATTGTCAAAAATCATGAATGATAAATTGCTGAACATAACAAAAGACATACCTTATACATACCTTTCCCCTTGTATCCTATCTCCCACCTCTAAAATCCCCTGCTCTCCTTTAGATTTTTCTCACTAAGTAGAAAATGGATCACAGTTAAACCTAAGACCCCTAGAGATAGGAGAGTTTTCTTTTGAATAGAGCATGGTGAAGGTGGGTCAATTTATGATAGGGTGAAAAGATCGTCAGAAGCTGTGTTCCTCCTGCCTTCATTGAAGGATCTTTAAAACTCATTCAGCCATTAGAGAGCAGCAGAAAGCTTGTTCAGTAGTTAAGCTACATGGATACACATGTTTTGTCCTTCTTTTCATCCATAGTTGTACCAGATCAAATAATCCTACAAAAGAGGAGCAAAGATGTAATTTTTGAGTGAAAATCAACCGTCTAATTAAAATAAGAATAAAAATAAATTAATAAACATTTAGGAAAATATAGGATTAAAGGTGAAAGAGATGTAACTACTGATAAACAAAAATAATATTTTTTGAGGCAGAAGAGAGCAACTATAGAAAATTTGTTGGTGCTTAAAAACTAACAAAAAATTAACAACAGACAAAGTGCTGAGTACACAAATTACTGGTTGCTTATGCGAACACTGGTCTCACATTTCCACTTGCCTCAGGGACACCTTTTCTTAAATTTTATAAAATCCACAAGCCCAGCATGACCAGCACCATCATTTCTAGTTTGTTGTGATGATCTTCTAGCTTGTCTCCCAATTCCAGTCTTTCACCTGACCAGGCCAGCTAGTCTTTCTTTCTGTGTTGTTTTCACCTTGTAGGAGAATATACATTTATTATTTTTATTCTTACCTCAGAATATGACACTTAGAAGAAATCTAGAGTCATAACTTGTTTTAAAATATTGATTTATTTAACTCAGCGTCATGGTTTTATGGAGAAAATCATTCTCTACTGACTGATACGCTTTTCTTTTCAGATTTATGGGCCATATAAAAAGGGGAAGTGGTTCTAGAAAGATTCTGGAGAGAACATGTTAACTGTGACAAAGATCTGGCAGTTTTATTGTAAGGTTCATGAAGTTGGGAATTAGCTTTCTTTCTTTCTTATGTAAAAGTGGGAGTGATTGAGGAGCTGTGTCTCATAAGCAACATGTACCAACTTGGAGACCGATACTGATGGGGAAGGGGAGTGATTGACAACGTTGTAAAAATATTAAGCACCTAACCACAACACAGCAGCTATGTTCCTAAAAACTTCGTGATCAGAGAATCCATGACTGAGACAGTTCCATCTTAAGGGAAGTACTGTATTGAGGTTAAGAATGAATCCAGAAAAACCTAGAAAAATACTCAGTTTTGCTTAAAAACAGCATTAAATAAAGAGAATATACATGATTATATATCTGAAGTGAGTGATAATGGCCTCTAAATAACTAATGTCAATTTACTGATTGATGGAAACATCAGGATTTCTTCTCTAGAATGTGAATTTTTAAAATGTTTCCATTTACTGAAATTCAGTTTAAAATTTTTATGAGTTTATTTTGTATTCAATTTTAGGTTTAAGGGAGTAACAGTACAAACTGTAATTAAGGAAGTCGTCAAACTTCCATTTGTTACGGCAGGAAGAGATTCAGATGCCCATAATACCTTGGGCGACAAATGACGATTACACCTCGGTTGCATTATATGGCTTGGAGTGACTCTCAAGTTAGGTGACTCACTGTTCACCAGGCACCAGGCTAACCAAATCTTTTCACAGCCTGCCACACCTTTGAACTTTCTTTCTCTTTGCATACCCTAGAATAATTAAAAGAGAAATAATTCCTGCTGCTCTTGCCTTTCACTGCTTGCTTGCTTCTATGTAGTGAGTGGTTGATCCTGTGAGTAAGCATAGAGACAGTATTCCTTTCCTTTAAAAACATCTTTGTGGGTGAAAGGTGGGAGGGAGGTTCAACAGGGAGGAAACATATGTATACTTCTGGCTGATTGTAAAGTAGTTGTCTTCCAATTAAATTTTTTTAATAAATGCAAAAAACCTTTCCTCGTTAAACTTGATTTTATCATTCATTTATTTTCCAACAAATATTAGATATCTAGTATTTTCCAATACAGTGCTAGGTACTAGTTATCCAGTCGTATATAAAACTGATACTGTCTCTTTCTTTGTGGAGTTTATACTCTAGATGAGGAAAGAGATGGGAAAATTAAAATTCCAACTCCTTCCTTAAAACTTCCTGTGTTCCTTACTTTTTTTTTCTTCCATAGCATTTATCCACATCTAAGACTTTACTTTTTGTCTAATTGCATCTACAGAATACTGGTTACATGAGAACAAGCAAGAGTTTCTGTGCGTTTTGCTAAGGGACTGTGTTAGTTGAGAAGTGAGCAAGGCACGTTTAAGTAGTTACCATCTCCCCTTGATTCTGCTTCTTCAGTCTGTCTTTCAATAACCCCACGGCCTCTTCCTTTTAGGTCAAGCCCTTTTTATTTTTGCCTGATCTATTAAAGTAGCTTTCCCTGCCTCTGTAGTACCTTTCTCTTCCATATTGCTGCCAGTAATTTTCGTAAAATTCAAGTCTGAATTTCTTCAGTGATCTCCCATCTTTAAAGAGTAAATCAGACTCCTTAGCTTTGCATTATCAGGTTTCTTCATATCTTTTTTTCATTTCTCTGCTGTTCCCTGCTCTCCATCTTAAACTCTTTGCTGCAGTAATGTTAATATATTACACCCCTTCAAGCTTCTTTGCAAAGTGTGGTGGCTGGACCAGAGGCTTCTGCTTAACTGGGAAGCGATTAAAAATGCAGATTTTAGGCTCCATCTGAGACCTACTGAATCAGAACCCTGGGAGCAGAGCTAAGCAAGCTGAACAAGACTTTCTAGTAATCCTGATGTACCTTAAATCTGAGAACCTGTGCTTTAGTACTTGTCCTTCTAAAGTTTGTTTCCTGAACAAGCTCAGCCAATAGTATTTTCATCTGTGTAACTCTTGATATGTATCATTAACCCTGCTTGGTATCTGGGTCAGCCCTACTTGTTAAACTGTATTCTGGACATCTTGGACATCTTTCCTGGATATCCTACCTGTACTTCAGACTCTGTTGGTTCTAAACAAAATTCAATATCCATCTATTAAGATGTTTTATATACTGCATTTCCGGTTTCCTCCTTCAAAGGATTCCTTCCTCCTTGCAGCTTTGAAAGCTAGATTGCACAGTATTTTCTCTTTGGTTTCTATTTTGTCTTGTTATAGAAGAACAGGAAAAAAAGTTTTTTTAATAGCTGTGCTGACCAAAATAGGGTCAGGATTTTCCAGGCAATAGATTACTGTTGTTTGTAGACCATCTGTTATGATTTATTTTTATCTTATTTTTCCCTGTTTTGTTCCTCCCATCTTTTTTCCCCTCTTTAGTAGTCTTTCTTATTTTAAGAAACTATTAGCTTTGAATCTTGACCTCAGCCACCCACACTGTACCATAAAGTTGGAGGGATTCTTGACCCTGGGCTAATAGAGTGACAACTGGTACCAAAGGCTGTAGTCAGGCAACATTTCATCTCTCTCGGTTCAGTTTTGCAGTAGGTTCTCAATACATTTATTTATTTTTTTAAATAAGTAAGCTAGGCAAGTCTCAAAAGACTGGGAAGATCTCCAAGGTCAAAAAAGCACAGTCAAATTGTGGCTAGATAGGTAAGGAACCTTAAAGACTTTACCAATAAGGAGAAAATGTACTGAGTGAATAAATGAAAGATTTTTAAAGAAAAGAATAGCTGCTATCACAGATGGTGAGATATTTCCTTCTCTGAGAGAGGAGGGATACATTTAGATTTTATTTCAGTGTAAACTTTCAAGTTTAATTTAAAATTTTCACGTTTGTTTATATGTTTGCTTCCCCATGAGCACAGTTTGATATACATTTTTAATAATTTTCATGTTGATTTATGTGACAGTTACATTTTAATAGTTTGACTATATATCTTGGACAATAACTTTGAACCATTATTATAGTTTTATTTTTGTTGACTGGGAAAGACAATAATGTATGTGTGTGTGTATATACATATATATATATATGTTAAATTGCACATCTGAATTACCTTACATATGAAAAATTTTTATATGTGAAAATCCCAATATATATCTATTCTCATAATTTGAGGTATTCTCATAAAAAATCATGTTCTTAAATTATAGTAAGAAAAAAAACCTTTGTTTTTAACATGTACACAGGAAACCTCGACCTGTCTCCCAGTTGGTTGCACAGCAGGTTACTCAGCAGTTTGTACCCCCTACACAGTCAAAGAAAGAGAAAAAAGATAAAGTAGAAAAAGAAAAAAGTGAAAAGGAAACAACTAGCAAAAAGAACAGTCATAAGAAAACCAGGTAAATTTGAAGAATGTTTTAATGGTACTTGTGAAATAATAAAATTAACCATTTAATATTGTCTTTTAACACTGATATATAAAGTAGAATATGAAATATATACTATAGAAATAAAAGATTTCATCTGTTTTACTATGTCATGAAAGTATTTTTTCAAGTTGAAGATATATTAGAAATTAAATAATGAGGCCATAAATACAGGCTTAAATGTGAGACACTTTCTGTTTTTTGTTTTTGTTTTACTAGATTTGTGTTTGAACTATTTCTTTTTCACTCATAAAGCCAGGAGTGATATTCACAATACTGAACAGATATTTGCATGAATTCTAACCAATCAGAATGGTTGTGGGTCCTGGCAGAGCAGACAGTCATGATGGCCTTATCGTAAGTGCGCATCAGTGGAGTGGCAGCCCTCCATCTGACTTGGCCTTAGCTGCTGTCAGCTTCCTCTGTGATGCAGCTGTGACTGCTGTTCTAAAATCTTTACTGTAGTAAAATTTATAAGCTGTCTGCAAAATTAAGATAAAGCTATGAAAGCACAAGTAGGAGACCATTACTCCCAGTGTTTTATGTCATGTTGAGGAAGATTCATGAATGATTGGCTTGATTAATGTTAATGATTTCAAGCATTTAATTATATTTTTGCATTTAGTTACACATGAATATAGAGCTTTAAAGATAGATGTACTTATTTTGTCATTTTTACTTAATATGCATTGCATGCTCAGAGACTTGGTAGAGAGAAAAGCTAGTTAAAAATTTTATCATCTTTTGTGTTTAGGCCAAGATTGAAAAATGTGGATCGGAGTAGCGCTCAACATTTGGAAGTTACCGTTGGAGATCTGACAGTCATTATTACAGACTTTAAGGAGAAAACGAAGTCACCGCCTGCATCTAGTGCTGCCTCTGCAGATCAACACAGTCAGAGTGGCTCCAGCTCTGATAACACAGAGAGGGGAATGTCCAGGTCATCTTCACCCAGAGGAGAAGCCTCATCGCTGAATGGAGAATCTCATTAAAGTCTATTTTCTCCAGTTTCCATCACTTCTGTCATACCATGCAAATACACAGATTATGCCAAGAAGTACCACATTTTCATGACAAACATATTCATGCACAATCCATGATTTGCGTTTTAATTAAAATAGAAATTTGTTAGAATTCGTTAGATTTTAATTGCAATCTGTGCCTACCAAACATTTCCAGACTTAATGTTTTGGTCTCCACAGTTAAAGCTGCCATGAAAATGTGGTTGAGTTATTCATTATGCAGTGTTATTGGTAAGTCTATTTTCACTTTTAGTTTAGTGAATTCTAACACATAATTCTTGAATTCTCTACTATTGGCATGTAACGAATTTAAATTTTTATAACATAGTGCAAGCTGCCTAAATATGTATTATTTGAGAATTGTGAAACAAATAGTTATATGTATACAAGTCAAGATCAACTTAATCAACTATTGCTGCAACAGAATTTTCTTAATGGTTATCCTCTTAAATACACCTGCTGGTACTTGGTGTGGTTAAATAGGAAGATTGTTATTAAATAAAGAATTTGTATGAACCATTGCCAATGTTTTTGACACATCTTACTAAATTATTGTTTCTGAATTATGTTTTAGGTTTTATGTTTTGGGGGGGTTGCTTATCTTTCAAAACATTCATTTACTGTAATGTTTACTAGCAGACTAGTAAACAGGAAAACATTGATTACATAGCTTTATAATTCAGGTTTAGTGCTATTGTCATTGAACACTGGTGTTTTCTGTATTGTATAGAACATTAAAATTCAACTAATTATAAGCATTTGACGAAAACAGAATAGAAAAACTGTAATTTTAAGAGCTGCAATTTTGGAAAAGCTTTAACTTAATAATAGTTTTATCACTGTTTCCTTGCCCCAGACTTATCCAGGGTCATAGGAGTATGAATCTAATTAATACACAAATGGGAACTGTTGCACAGAACTAGGAAATAACTACTATTTAATCAGCTTAATTGGCCTCTTTATTAAATATAACAATTCTTATAAAAATTATAGTACCCTATTTTCAGAGACACTTGCCAGTTTATGCATTTATCAATATCCTAAAATTAAAAAAAAATATTTACAGCCCCACTTACTATTATGTAAATTTACCAATAAAATATTTTTATGACTACAGATTTTGCATTTTTGTTTGCAACTAATAAAAGTGTTTTATGTTGTCTTTAAAAATCCAACTTAGAAACCACACAGTACTTTTTAAATTCTAAGGTCTCCTGCTTTCTCTTAGCCATGTGTTTAATACATATTTACCTGTAGGAGACTTTTGAACTATAAAAGAACTTTAAATCATAATGTGGATATAAAATATCACATAAAAACATCATGATAGCATTTGAAGAAGGGAAACTGTAGACTCTGACAGTTGTGATATTTGGTGGTTTCATGTGGTAATGTAACTTTTTGTTTAATTGCAGTACTTTTTACAGAAACTATGGTACTGTCTTTTTGTAAGATGCAAGTTGTGAAATACAGTTAATTGCATACAGTAAAAGTCTGTGATTAAAACATTTATATACCTCATTCTTTAGTGTTGTTAAGTGGAAGAATTTTGTTTTTAAGATACTTCCAGTGGAACCCCAAATAACTGGTATGTTCTTTTAAAACATGAAATTTTAAAATTTTATTCCTTTTCACATGTTTCAAATGTTTTATATATATGCATATATATTCATTTTTTAGACATAGTAAAAATTGCAAGTATTAACTGTAATAGGGAAAATATTATAATATTTAAGTTAGAACTACTCTTTGGAGGTACTGGGTATTCTCATGATGATCAAATACTTTGTAGATGTATTTTAAATTGACTGCAAGAGAGAATAATCGGACAAAAGATGGGATTTTACCTGAACGGAGCATAGTCATCTTTGTAAATAGTAAGGAGACACTGCAGCATGGAAATGAAGAGTGCTAACTGGTGTCTGGCATTTTAATCTCTTGTAGAACCTAAGTTAGCTTGAGTGAGTCACTCCAGGTCATTTCCCCTCTGGTATACAGGGATAATGATAATCATGTCTAGCTCGTAGTGTTGTTGGATTAAGTGTCAATCCATATACAGTTCTTAATATATTACATGATACATCCCCAATGCTCAGTAAAGGTGAGACTTTACTGTCTTTATAGGTAAAATCCCATTTACAGAAACATAATGCTTTTTGTTTTTTTTTTTTGTAACAAAAATTACTTCCATGCCTTCTTGGATGACTGAAAGGAATTGTGTTCTACAGGTTAAACTGAATTTTTACACCAGATGTTTGCTCTGATCCCAGATGAGCTATCTTTCTATAATTAAAGAACTTGATGATATGCATTATGAGACAAGAAATGAGTTGAGTTGGCTACTTTGACATTTTGTTTTCCTTTTGTTAATTATAGTTAATGTTTATCTGCCTTTGTTTCACCCTACCTCAAATACACTTCCAAACCAGGAGACAGACCCCAATTCTATAAATACTTATCTCTAATGTTCAAGTATGCAAAAGATTCAGAGCCTGGGCTTAAGGTATATATTTAGCTCTGTTTCATCAACTTATCTTGTGGTTTTAATAGTGGATTCTTTTAGCCAAATTCTACACAAAAAGAGCATTTGGATGTTTTTCAGAGTTTATTAGCTTATTTTGATATAAGTAAGAGTGAAGATATAATTTGAGGCGTACAAGAATACATATTCTTAAAACCTTTTATATTACACAGAAATAGTTGACTTAATAAAGGTTTTATTTTTATTAAATGCTTCCTAAAATTATAGTGATTATAGACAAAGTGAAAACATTTAAAAAGAAAAGACCTTAGCTTTTCTAAGTTGACATATTTATTACCTTTTTTTTAGACAAAAGTCCTCATTGCCTGACAATATTGTAGTTTATTCATAGTATATGCATTTATGCTGAGTGGTCCAGAATTTTTAGTTTCCACGGACAGTCTTATTTTACCTGTTTCCTTGGTTTGCCACTTATCTCTTTCCTTAAATCTTTTAAAGACTTGAAGTAGGAACTGGGCCATTAATAGAAACTTCTGTACTGTACTTTGAAAATTAAGTGAAAACAGTGAATGTGTGTGTTAAGAATAATCACAGAATAATACTTTGGCTTAGCACTGGCTCCCCTCTTCAACCACAGGTACCTTTGGGTGTCTGGAACAACAACTGAAGTGTAGAAAACCTGCAGAAATGTCATCAGGGACAGAATAGCTGAGCAGAGTCAGGAGACAGCGAAGGTTACAGACTACACGACGTGACCGGTCATTCTGTCAAAGCAGAAGGAAAAAAACATTCCCTGGCTATTGAGGGTGATGAGAAAGAAGATACCCTGATAACCAAGGCAAGGAAGTGTAGAAATGGGAAAAAATGAGGGAGGCAGAGAGAGAATAAGCAAAATATTAGGAGAAATAAGAAGATGGGACATTGGGATGCAGTTGATGACAGCAGAGAAGAATCACTAGGAAGGGAGAAAGAGAACAAATAGAAGAATTTGTCTTTGGAAGTCTCTTGTCTTGGAAAAAATTTTAAAACATGATAAATCATCTTCATAATGATGCAGTCATTGTTGCAATTGTGTTTACTAGAGCAGCAATATGTGTAATAGCTATAAAATGATTTTCTTCAAAACCAGTTCACTTTTAGAAGTATAGGGAAGATTTACCTTGAATTATATGAATGCTTTACTGTCTTGAATGCACAGCCCTGCTAGCCTGGATAATCTAAATGTTACACTTTTTAATACGGCTTTGTATTTAGCCAGTGCAGGTATTCCTGCCTGTGCGGAATGGGCCAATTCTGGAGCATATGAAATGTCATGATAAGACCAGGTCGATATGTACTAGAAAAATCAAGTAGAGCTTTGAAAGCTTTCAGTTCTCTGGGACATGTTTCATGTTCTGAATTGCTTTTCGGTGGTGATTTCTCTCTCCTCCTTCAGTGAAAGTTGTAGACTATAATAGCTGTGTTATTACTACTTCCAGTATTTTCCTGATCTTGATTTTCTTTATGTTGGTATTCAATTCATTGAACATTTATTGATTATATTTGTGTGCCCGGCACTGGTCTGGGGGTTGGTTTCAAAGAGACTAAGATGTGGAACTCTCATACTAAAAATATATACACAGAAGTAACAGAGAAGAGGGAGTGCTTGCCACTTTCCTAGAAAATTCAGGCTTGCCCACTGTGAGTCCACATTGAAGATATTAGGATCTCATCTTGATACTTTCAGCTGATAACGTTGGGTGTTAACCAGTAAGTTTAGCCAGCTACCGTTTCATCACCCTAGCTTGAATTTTCAAAAGTTAGACGTTAAGCCATGTAATGTGAGATTATTATTTTCCTGTTCTAATGTTTAAAAGTCAGTAAAGCATTGAATGAGATCTCCTGTTGCCTTTTTGTGAGGATATTGAGGAAACATTACATTTCTCAGAATCTAAATTAGAAATTTTGTTCAGACCTGTTTCAGGAAGAGCTTTACTTCAACTTGAGAAGTCAATTTGCATGTTTCTTATGAACAATGCAAATCACTGACTGTTTTCAGTGTTTGCTTTAGTTGTGAGAAATCTCAGATTAAAATCAGGGCTACTTTTAATAGGTAGAACTCAATCATCTGTGTATTTGTATTCTGACTTGTTATTTTTGATCCAACTATATTTTTCTAGATTCCAATTTTTATCTACTTAACTTTTTTCGTTGTGTTCTAAAGGTCCTCAAATCAATTCAGTTCAGTCGCTCAGTCGTGTCCCACTCTTTGCGACCCCATGAACTGCAGCACGCCAGGCCTCCCTGTCCATCACCAACTCCTGGAGTTCACGCAAACTCACATCCATCAAGTCAGTGATGCCATCCAGCCATCTCATCCTCTGTCGTCCCCTTCTCCTCCTGCACCCAATCCCTCCCAGCATCAGAGTCTTTTCCAGTGAGTCAACTCTTCGCATGAGGTGGCCAAAGTACTGGAGTTTCAGCTTTAGCATCGTTCCTTCCAAAGAACACCCAGGACTGATCTCCTTCAGAATGGACTGGTTGGATCTCCTTGCAGTCCAAAGTTCCTCAAATCTCTTCTGTAAATAAGGCTAAATAATAATACTTTAAAAAAAAATCTCAAAAAAACTGCTTAATTTTAGTTGTGAGGATAAGCCCCAATGTGAAATTTTCAGGGCAAGTATCCTCCAGTAAAATGCATCCAACTGAAATTCCTGTGCAGTGGAAATAATACACAAGTTTGGTAGGTCTTCAGTTAACATCCTGGGAAACCTGGATCTGCTGATTTACCTAGAAGTAGGGGATGTGAATGAAAGTTAATATTTTATCTTCATATTTTCATGAACTCTTACAAGAGAATTCAGAAGCTAAACTGGGTACCAAGATTTATTAATTTAAACTCTTTTTTTTTTTTTTTTTAACTTTATTTTACTCTACAGTACTGTATTGGATTTGGCATACATTGACATGAATCCATCACGGGTGTACATGAACTCCCAAAAATGAACCCCCCTCCTAATTTAAACTTTTTCATGTGTATTATTTTCACTGCTTTAATTCAGACTAATAGCAACAATGAGGTTAGCCTGGGTTTAGAGTTGGGATACTGTTATAAAACCAGTTGGGTAGAAGACTCCTAAAGGACAAAAATGTAGTGACAGCATTAAAAAGAAAAGTAGGCTGGTTTCAAAGTTAAAGAACTGAGTGATCTGGCCTTAGGTTGGAGAGAGAGCTTTGTTCTTTAATAAGAGATACTTGAAAGACTGATGTTTTCAATATATGATAAGGTAAATGTAACGGCCACTTAATTAAAAAGAATTTTTAAATTTTATTTAAAATACAGAAATGAGAAAAACATTTCAACATATGAAACATTAATATTTTTTAAAAAAGAAAAACATAGGACTGTTTAGGATGTAATTTCTATATAGAAAGGAATATAGATAAGAATTCTATTTTTCAACTAAACACTACTTTAGAAGTGTAATGGTATCAGAATTCTTTATTTTCATCTTTCAGTTTTTGAGGAATCTGGGTCCAGATGGCAAGACTGTTTTAATTCTTATTTTCCCCGTGACTATAAATTTCCCTACAAATCAAGACTTTCAATTTCACTGACAGTAAATAATAGTAGATTGTAATCTATTAATGGGAATGAAGAGTTCCTGTAGATTTAACCAGGGAGAATTGATGGCCCATAGGATATTCCTTTTTCCCATCCCCACTCTGCCTCTTCGTACTCTCCCTCCTTTGTGGGCAGAAATAAACTAGCTGAATTCTGGGATGATTTGGGAGTGAAAAGTGAAAGTGAGAGCTGTTCAGTTGTGTCCGACTCTTAGCGACCCCATGGACTATACAGTCCATGGAATTCTCCAGGCCACAGCACTGGAGTGGGTACCTGTTCCCTTCTTCAGGGGACCTTCCCAGCCCAGGAATCGAACTGGGGTCTCCTGCATTAAAGTGTCACCATTTATTAGTTCTCCACTGCCACTTTCCCCTAATCTTGTTGCCTACACTCAGTTTTTTGAGCATGAAAAGAGTCACTTTACCCTTTCATGTTCCATCTTCCCCCTTACCCTACCCTTTTTCCATATTTGCTGGTCTGAATGAACACAAAATGAAATTTTTTGCTCCAACTGACAACATAAATCTTCCACCTTTTTCCTCCAGTCCAACAAGGTCTTTAGGAAGTGGCTTGTGAAAAATGAAGAGATTTCGCTAGAGGCCAACAAGAGGAGAGAATGATTTCACGTTCAGTGTGAATTTCTGATTCTTTGTGCTCTGCAACTAATCTGATTTCTATTTCATTGATTGTAAATTTAATTTGTCTTAATTCTTAAGACCAATCTAAGAGATTTCCAGGTCATATATTTTTTTCTTTTTTTGCTTTTACTTTTAATCTGCATCACTTAGTTTAGCATTTATTTGTTCATAGTGAGATAGCAAGGTATAAGGGAAAAAAACAAATACACACTTTGGATCCTCAAAGGTTTCCATTTGAATTATGGATCTTCATTATTAGCCATGTGGTTAATGAACTTCTCTAAATTTCAGGTTCCTTGTTTTTTTTTTAAAGAATAAAATAACATCTATTTCATATAGCTGTTATCAGGATTTAGATTATGCAGACCTTTATAAAGTGAAATTTATGTAAAAAAAGTCTTTGAACTTCACTCTGAAAAGGTATAGAATTTACCTTGTCCCTCATAGGATGTCTTTTTTTAAGAAGTAATAAAATGTAGAATTGGAAAAGAAATGTTGAGCAGAACCTAAATTTGCTCTAGAATGACTTGGGAAAGATTTTTAAAATGTCATTAACTTGAGTGTCTATTATATATCCAGCATGTACCAGGAGCTGCATGAAAAATCAAGATTAATCTTTTGAATATAAAATTGTTGAGATTTGGATTATCTTGAATCTGAGAGTTTTCCAGGTCTGGAGAAGGTCTCTATCTCCATAATTTAACCAGTGTTGCTGTTTTTAAATTTCTTTTCATCCACCTAAACTTAACCTTTTTGAAAGAATGAGGGAAAATCAAAATTGATTAAAAATGTGAATATAGCCAGCCTGTCATTAGAGAATCAAGAGGGTGGTCTAGAGATGCAAAACTAGACTTAAGAACATGTACATACACAAAGTAAATTAAATAAATGCCTAACCATTATGACATAAAAGTATTTTAAATCACTTTCAATAATTTACAGTTAATTTTAGAAATACCAATATGTGTGAATCCTGGAAATGATCAGAAGTATTCACACAGCTCCTTATACTCCAGGATAACCAGTAAGGACAGTGGGTGGGTAATACAAAAGTCATATATAGTTTTGGAATGCCATATATACTTTTTCAACTCTTGCCTGGAAACTCCCATGGACAGAGGAGCTTGGTAGGCTGCAGTCCATGGGATTGCTGAGTCGGACACGACTGAGCGACTTCACTTTCACTTTTCACTTTTGTGTACTGGAGAAGGAAATGGCAACCCACTCCAGTGTTCTTGCCTGGAGAATCCCAGGGATGGCAGAGCCCAATGGGCTGCCGTCTATGGGGTCACACAGAGTCGGACACGACTGAAGTGACTTAGCAGCTTAGCAGCAGCAAAGGTCTAGAACCCTGAGGTCAAGTAAAAGGATGATTGTTCTCGATACACTCTTCCCATATATTGTGCAGAAATGAACACTGCCATTCCAGTATTTTAACATTCTCTGGGTCATTAAATTATTCTTTATTACATTTAGTTTGTTGCAATAGAAACAATAGCAGTTAGCATCTCTTTAAATTAAACATNTCTAGAACCCTGAGGTCAAGTAAAAGGATGATTGTTCTCGATACACTCTTCCCATATATTGTGCAGAAATGAACACTGCCATTCCAGTATTTTAACATTCTCTGGGTCATTAAATTATTCTTTATTACATTTAGTTTGTTGCAATAGAAACAATAGCAGTTAGCATCTCTTTAAATTAAACATACGTTGAGTACTAGCTATTACTCTAGTTTCTTGTTACAATATCCTTTAGTTTTCTCTCAAAATCTATTTTCTGTTCTTACAGATGCTTTTATTATCCATCTTTATATCTC
>SJYX01014480.1:628049-655461 GCA_006410675.1 Oreotragus oreotragus | reverse complement strand
AGCTCCTTCTGCACACTCCAGGGCTTGTCGCCAAGGGCCCTTGAGCCAAAGGCTCCTAAGTTTCCCATCTTCCTCTCCTGCTTCTCCTCCTTCTGGCCTCCTTGCTGGCTTTCACACACCTAACCTCTCTTCAGGGCACCCACGTGGCTCACCCACCTGTGTATCCAAGTCTCACTTGAGACCTTCTCTGACCACACTACAGTCCCGCCTACTTTGCTTCACAGCATTTTTCACCACTGTATATATTTAATTATTTCTCTTTGTATTCATTTCCCCTCGGGAATGTAAGCTCCACGAGAGCAGGGAGTTGATTTTGTTCATGGCTGTATCCTTAGCACAGTGTCTGATACACAGAAGGCACATGTGTGTGCTGAAACAGTCATCAAGCACCCATTAAGATGCTGGAGTTACAGAAACAATCAAGGTGACCCTTCCCCCCAAGAAATTTACACATTAACAGAAGATTAAAAAAAAAAAAGTATTAGCTAAATACTACAGACGGTGCAGGCTTCCCCCAGTGGCTCAGACAGTAAAGAATCTACCCGTAATGCAGGACATCCAGGTTCGATCCCTGGATTGGGAAGATCCCCTGGAGGAGAGCATGGCAACCCACTTCACTATTCTTGCCTGGAGAATCCCATGGACAGAGGAGCCTGGCAGGATACAGTCCATAAGGTCACAAAGAACCGGTCGCGCTGAATGAAGCAACTGAGCATGCATAGGTGGTGCAGTGGTCAAGAATTCCCCTGCCAATGCTGGAGACTCAAGAGATGTGGCTTAAGTCTCCGCGTTGGGAAGACCCGCCTGGAGAAGGAAGTGGCAACCCACTCCAGTACTCCTGCCTGGAGAATTCCATGGACAGAGCTGCCTGGTGGGCTACAGTCCACGGGGTCGCAAAGAGTGGGGCACGACTAAGCACGCACACGCACACCACAAAGTGGAATTCAGGTCCCGAGAGACTGGCACGCGGGGTCCCTCACCCAGCCAAGGGCCAGAGAAGGTTTCTTGAGAAAGGGACATTAAATCTGGGGGACAAGGAGAGTGTGGCTGGGTGAAGGCAGGGAGAGAGGCCTGTGTCTTGCGACTAAACTAAAAAGACTGTGCACTTTAAGGCGGTGAACTGTATGCCGTGTGAAAACAAACAAAAGGAAAGATTAAGTCCTAAGGGCTCAGGAGTTCCGGCCCCGGACTCTGCCGTCCGGCAGCAGAGTAGATAAAGGTGACTCGAGGTAAGTGCGCTCACAGGGTGCTGCGAGCACTCGGGCCGCAAAGGGGCCATGACTGCTTTTAAAAACTGGCAAACCGAGGCCCGACAGGTACATTTCACCAGCAGGCCCGGCGCCCGCAGACCCCTGGGCTCCTCGTGGCGCGCCCAGGGCCCCTCCCGAAGTCTGGGGCCTTCTCCCCCGACCCCCGGCCCTCAGCCAGCCCCTGCCGCGAGGCCTGCGGCGTGTACAGGGAGCTGCACTCCGGCCGGCACGCTCTCTGGAGGCCAGAGGGTCGAGAAAGCGGCGCTGAGTCTTCCACAGGCCGCGCCAGGTCGAGGACGCCCCGAGGCCTCCCAACCGCAGCCCATCCCTGCCGCCCCAGGCGTCTCCGGTCCCCGCGCGCCCGCCCAAGCTCCCGCCCTCCGCCTGCGCCGAGCGGCTCACCCGCCTCCGCTGGGGAACATCCGCCTCGCACGCGGCGGCCACGAGTGCGCCTGCGCCCCCCGCCGCCGAAGCCCCGCCCCCGCCAGGCGACTGTGCGCCGAGCGCCCTCTTCCGGCCGCGCGTCTGTTCATGCGGGAACTGGACTGGGTGCCCTTTTCCCTGATCCGAGCCCACCCTGTGAGGAAAGAAAACTGTCCAACTAACAGCCTTCTTCTCGGAGAAGGAAATAGGAACCCACTCCAGGATTCTTGCCTGGGAGAGCCCACGGACAGAGGAGCCTGGCGGGTTACCGCCCATGGGGTCTCAGAGTTGGACATGACCGAATTGCCTGAGCAACACCCACTCTTCCTTTTGGTTTTTGCCACCTCAGAGACAGGGCTCCCCCATTTTCCTAAATATGAATTGCTGCTAAAATATGAGTGTTCAAGGTCTGCGAAAAGGCTTGCAGGAGGACTTTTCCTAAGCCACTTGTGTTGATGACGGAATTATATTTGGATGGGAAGCTGCGTACTGAGTCATTTCATCAAATTACAGTCCCATAACACCTGTCAAAAGAATAAATATGACAGTAATAGTCATGCTTCCTTTCAGACCCATCTATAATTATAATTGAGGAAAAGAATACAGAATTTAAACTCATAGCGACTGCCAGTATCTTTCTTTGAAAATGAAATAATGCTGTTTTATTAAATAGGCTCTCCCTGCTCTCTAATGTTTAGAGCTAAAGTGCTTCTCTGAATTGATTTAAATACAAGTTTTATATCCTGAAGGAAATACAGATGAGTCTTTATCTTAAGACAAACCCGCTGTTCAATGATGCTGCTGATCTTCTCTCAGCTGATGCTGAAAAGGGAGTTAGGTTGTTAGTGGGTAATATTGCCTCTGTTCACATCTCCCTTCTCTAGGGCTTTTTAAACCTATTTGTAATGAAAAGGCTGATTTCCTTACACAGACAGACTCCATGTGTAGCTGATTTAACAAAACAACTTTTTAACTTTTTTTCTTTTTCTTTCTCCTTCTTTCTTTATTTTTGAAGGGAAACATTGCTCCCTGATGGCAGCTGGGAATCTCTTTTTCTTCTTTTAGGATGAGAAAGGTAGGAGATATTTCTTAACAGAAGTGTTGTTTTAAAGTTTTTTCTTTTTTCCTAATTACCTTTAGAGTCTCCTTCCTTCCTCCTTCCCTTCCTGTTTTTCCTCCCTCCCTCCTTTCTTTTCTTTTTTATTCCTCTTCACCTAATATACTAGCCTCCCTCCAAATCAGGTGGAGGTTACTCCCCTGAAATATTCAGATAATGACCTCAATCCTTCCACTTATTTTCAATATGTAGACCTGGACCAAATATATCTGAAAGATACAATTATACCCTCATAAATCAGTCCTTTGTTTACATACACAGAGTCAAGGGCACATGAGTGTAGGTCCAACTGATACATCATGAAGCTTTTAAAGCTCTTATTAGGAACAATCTGCAGTATTACCACCCATCCATTCCTTTTTTCGGTCTTAAGATTGCCTAATATTTTGATGAAACATTACAGTCTGTTCTTTGGCCCTGTCTCCCTTTTGGTCCTAGATCGCTGTGTTCCTGCATCACAAACATTGTTCTAATACCTAGATCTTATAAAATATTCAAGATGCAAGCTGTTCACTGTACCTCAGAAAGACTCCACCTTCAGAATCCTAGGTGCCTCTTCTGTCTTTACAAACAATTTTAACCTTTCACAAAAATTTCCTTATAAGCATCCAGGAAAAAAATAATAATAATCCAAAGTAGAGTAGGCTTGGATAATACTGTCCAGTGTTTTCCAAATTGTGATGGAAACCTAGATTTTGAACTAATTAGATTATAATACTTTTAACGTGATAGCAACCTTTAGGTTCTTACAACTTCCGTAGTAAAACTGAAGAATTCTTACAGTCCAAACAGTCACTAAAATGATACCAGGCACACAATCTAATGAAAATCCAACCATTCTTACCATGTCATCTTCCTTTACACTGACATTTTAGCAGATGAACACCCTCACGTCAGACGGTGCGTGAGTGATATTTAGAGACAAACAGAATTGAAAGTCTTTTTACTTAAGAACTTTGTCACCTAAGAATTTGCGGTCCAGGGGACATGTTCTCCCAGGGGCATTTATCGACTTTCCTAAGAAATACATCATTCTATTCTCTTGACCTCTGACAATATGTCATTTAACCTGACAACTGCAGGTTTGTAACCATATTTGTGGGAGAAGTTACAAGTCCTGAAGCTTCTTCTAGTTTAAACCTGTTTTTAGATTTCAAAGAGACATGATACATTTGCATCCTCTGATTAAATCAGGTTATTGTTTCAAAAGCTGACCATGTAAATCAAATCCATTCCTCACTGTACAATAGATTTAATAAGCATAATAAACACTTTGAAGAAAACACTCAGGACCCTTGGTCTGCCCTTGTTCTCATTGCCCATTATCTCAGATTTCCCTGTGAGTAGAAAGAGTAGTACTACAAGGTTCTCCTCTATTCAAAATATGCAAAGTTGCTGTTTACCAGTTTGCCATTTGCATGTCTCAAATCCTGCCAAAACACAGGGTGAGGGGCCTGGGGTGACGGGTGAATGTGCCAAAAGAGGACACCAGGGTGAAAATGGAAATCCCTAGAGACAGATCTTCTCCACCCTGGGGTGTTGCAAAACATCCCTCACTGACTACTAAAGATTTTGTTAAAGACAATGAAAATATTGGGTATAAAAGGTTATGTGAAATCTCAGAGAACTAGTGTCTTTTTTCTTTAATTGCTAGGTTGCACAAGGGGAAGAGCAAGGATTTAAAACATAAAAAGGGTAAAAGAGGAAGAAGGGTACAACTGTGACTGTTTACACTGTTGCTGCTGATGCTGCTGCTGCTGAGTCACTTCAGTCGTGTCCGACTCTGTGCGACCCCATAGACGGCAGCCCGCCAGGCTTCTGCATCCCTGGGATTCTCCAGGCAAGAACACTGGAGTGGGTTGCCATTTCCTTCTCCAGTGCATGAAAATGAAAAGTGAAAGTGAAGTCGCTCAGTCGTGTCTGACTCTTAGTGACCCCATGGACTGCAGCCTACCAGCCTCCTCTGTCCATGGATTTTCCAGGCAAGAGTACTGGAGTAGGGTGCCATTGCCTTCTCCGGACTGTCCACACTAGGAGAGTAATCTACCGCCTGGGTTTTAGCCTTTCTGGCCCCCTCTCTGTCTTGTGTTTCTTTCCGCAGCTGTGTGCATCTAAACTTGCTGACCAGTATAAATCACTCCTATCCTCAGTGTGGTCTGTAGTCATATATCTACAGTGGCCACACATGAGACCACACTGCCGGGCAGATGCGTGTCATCTCTGAATACAGAGTCTTTACTTTTTCTATTTGAAAATATGCTCAATGTCTCATGATTTCAGATTATAAATAACATGCACACAGGCATGCAATTTTTTGTATTAATCAGTTTTGGAATGGAATTTTCCCCATGAAAAGTGTAAGTGCCTGCCGGGTGTGTATATGGAGATATTCACAAAGGATCATGTTGATGGCATTTTACTCACGATCCGCTTTAAAATCACCTTGTTCACAAAGTGTAATCCTGTTTCCATTGACTACATCTGCAGAGCATTAAGCTGGCCACAAAGAAGAATTAAATGCCATGGTTAATAGAAGTGGAGACTGTATGAAATGATCCACTTTATTTAAAAGTATAATTTGGAGGAAGATAGACAAAGTGTAGAGAGTAAGGTGGGAGAGAGAAGAGAAGGTTAAAAAAAAAAAAAAGGAAGGAAGTGGAGAATGAGAAAAAATTAAAGGAAGTTATCTTTTCCTCTCCAAAAGCCTGATAAAGTTAAGTGAAGTAGCCCTGAACAAAAGCGCATCATCAATTAAGGGAAACCATTACTCATTCTGGCCCAGAAGTAAGGCATTCTGATCAATCAAATAGGGTTAGCATTAGCTCGGCTTCCTTGGGGGCTCAGACAGTGAAAAATCTGCAGACAAGGCAGGAGACCTGGGTTTGATCCCTGGGTTAGGAAGATCCCCTGGAGAAGGGAATGGCTACCCACTCCAGCATTCTTGCCTGGAGAATTCCATGGCTACAGGGGCCTGACAGGCTACAGTCCATGGAGTCACAGAGTCAGACATGAATTGAGCAACTCACACATAGAGACTATGGTTAGTTACCTTCCACTTCAGCAAACATTTGTTGAGACTCCTCCATGCAAAGCCCAGGGTCTTAGCAGAAGCCTCTGAGCTCCATCTCTCCCAGTCTTGTTCTCCTGTCCTTCTCCACTTTTTGTTAGAAGCACATCTGATCCCGACACTGTCCTCTTTAGCTCCTGTAACGGCTTCTCAACGTTCTCTGAATAGATATGCTGGATGCTTTACCACATTCAGCAAGACCCTACAGGATCTTCCTTCTTAGGCTTTACCTAGTGTCTCTAGTTCCCTGCTGGGCCCATCGTGGCCTTTCGGACCCTCAAAAGCCCCATGTTCCTTCCATCTTGTGCCTCTTTTAGATCAACTTCCCCGATGCCCCCACTCCCACTAGACACTGGGGCAGATACCCCTCTCCTCCCAAATAGTAAAGTAGCCTGGACTTGTCTCTAAGGTATGCATCACAGTTTATAATTATATACACCTTAGTTCATCTTCTCCCAGAAGAAGACGACTTTGAAACAAGGATTCAAGAGCAAGTAATCTGTTTAGGAGATGAGCCTAGAAAATATCCATTATGGGCAGTGAGACAGGGAAGGCAACCCATAAAGAGAATCTTGCTCAGCAGGTTACCACCAAGGGCACTAAGTTTCATCCTGCTGAGGAACCAAAATAGAACACACACATCAGTTATCCCACTGGAGGGTTGTGGGAGCCAGGGTATTTATACATCAGTTCCTGTTAGTTACTGTTTGCCTGATGCTCTCAGGGGCACTGATCCCCTGGTACTACTTCTGGCTTGCAAAGCTCTCAGGCAGAGATGCAGATGCTGGCAGCAGCAAGTCAGCCAGATATACGTGATGGAAGGCTCAAGGAATTATGGGTGAGGCATTGACAGTTCTGCTGGTTACACACATACATACCAAAGAATTGATGCTTTCGAACTGTGGTGCTGGAGAAGACTCTTGAGAGTCCCTTGGACTGCAAGGAGATCAAAGCAGTCAAACCTAAAGGAAATCAACCCTGAATATTCAATGGAAAGACGGATGCTGAAGCTGAAGCTTCAATACTTTGACCACCTGATGTGAAGAGACAACGCCCTGGAAAAGACCTTGAAGCTGGGAAAAACTGAAGGCAAAAGGAGAAGGGCAGCAGAGGATGAGATGGTTAGATAGCAGCATTAACTCAGAGGACATGAATTTAAGCAAACTCCAGGAGACAGTGGAGAGTACAGAAGAGATGGGCATGCTGCAGTCCATGGGGTCACAAAGAGTCAGACATGACTTAGCAACTGAATAGCAACAACAATAGATATATATGTTGTCTTCCCCACTAGAGCCCCATGAGAGCAGGACTGAGTAGCAGTGTCTCAGTGTCCCAGTGTCTGTGCCCCACTTCCTGTGTTCCATCATTAAACTCACTCCCCCTTGCCAACACCCACAGCTCCCTGGTTCCTCTTGCCCTCTGTCACCCTCTCTCTGGATGACCCTCCCATCCTCTTTCTCCAGCCTGCACCCGAGCAGATTAATGTTGGGAAAATGACACAAGAGAGCTGATGTTTCGCTTTAAATTTTTGATTCAAACTCAGTCATACTGGAAGATATCTGGGAAGAAAATGACTGTTTCTGGAACACCCACAGCCCACCTCCACCCTCTCTCTCCAGCGATGACCTCATTGAAAAGTTAGGCACCCTCAGTCAAGAATTTCCTCCTCTCCTCACTTCTTCTGCTTTTTTCCTATTAAACAGGGGAAAGTTTCCTTTTGCCTTTGAAAAACCAACCCCTCCTTCGGCTGGGTCTCTGTATTCTGTCCCCTCTGCCTTCCCCCTCTTTTCTCCACCTGTTCACTCTGAGTGATGTACCAAAGTATCCCAGGGTACTCGCTACTCAAAATGGGATTCACAGACCAGAAGCACTGGCCTCACTTGGGAGCTTGTTAGAAATATAGAATCTCCTACCTATACCTACAGAATCAGAGTCTGCCTTTTAACAAGATCCCCAGGTACACTAAAGTGTGAGAAGCTCTGGGCTATATTGCTCCACCCTCTACCACAGCCAAACTTTTATCCATTCATTCAACAAATGTTTACAGAATACCTACAGGAACCAAGCAATCTTCTAGGTTCTGGAGATATACAAAAATAAAACATGATATGATTATTGTGCATATGTGATGTCCTAATGGCAGAGAACAACAAAGAAAGAAAGAAGACACTATCAGGTCATAGATAAGTGCTTTGGTGAGAAATATAGCCTTGTGACAGTCACCAGACAGTAAAGAATCCACCTGCAATGCGGGAAACCTGGGTTTGATCCCTTGGAGAAGGAAATGGCAACCCACTCCAGTATTCTTGCCAGGAGAATCCCATGGACAGAGAAGCCTGGTGGGCTACAGTCCATGGGGCTGCAAAGAGTTGGACACGACTGAGTGATTAACCACAGACAATCATCAAATGGCTACTTCAGATCACTCCAAAGAGGTGACATTTAAACCGAGATCTAAGTGACGAAACCATCATTAATTGTCTACACAGGCTGTCTCACTTCTTCACTCATTCTCCCGTTCACCCTTCCGGGGATACAGGTAGCTTCCATCGTCATGCCACCAAAATTGCTCTTAACAAGGTTTTCAGTGGATTCCACGTTATGATAAGCTTCCTTCCACTCTGTCCTTAGCTTCCTTCCTCTGCTCCTGGCACCCTTTGGGTCAGCCAACCATACCCTCCTTCTTGAAACATTGCTAGTTACCTAATAAACCTTTTGGAGAAGGCAATGGCAACCCACTCCAGTACTCTTGCCTGGAAAATCCCATGGGCGGAGGAGCCTGGTAGGCTGCAGTCCATGGGGTCACTAAGAGTCGGACACAACTGAGCGACTTCACTTTCACTTTTCACTTTCATGCATTGGAGTCACACAGAGTTGGACAGGACTGAAGCAACTTAGCAGCAGCAGCAGCAATACACCTTTTCTTCACCGTATATTGTTCAACGTTAGTTCTTGTTAGAAAAAAAATTAAAGACATTTCTGAGTAAGAGAGGGCAGAGAAGATAAAAGAGGAGATAAACAAGATACATTCTATTCAAGCATAAACATGTAATTGTAAATCAGGAAAAAAAAAACATTTTATGGTTTTAGAAAATTCTAAAACCATACATGTCACTTCTAATCGGAAATGAGAGACAACTACTTTGATCCAGATCACAAAAGAAAAGCCTGGTTCAGCATTCCTTTTGTACCTGCCTCTGTGAGCCCTACGTTAACTCTCAGGGAATCTGGGCGGGAAGGAAAGCTGGAGGGGGCTAGGAGGCTTCCCACAGTCTAAATTCCCATCCCAATCCTGGAGGGCAGGTTGGTGCAGTCAGGGGCAGGGGGATTGAGGAGGAGGAAAACTATTTTCTGGAAGTTACAGAATCATGGGGCTTCCCAGGTGGCTCAGAGGTAAAGAATTCACCTGCCAATACAAGAGATGGAGGAGATGCAGTTTTCATCTCTGAGTCAGGAAGATCCCCTGGAGGAGGAAATGGCAACCCACTCCAGCATTCTTGGTCAGGAGAAGCCCATGGACAGAGGAGCCTGGCAGGCTACAGTCCATGGGGTCATTAAGAGTCAGACAGGACTGAACACACACGCACACACAGAATCTTACCCAGGAGATGGATGGAAGTTATTAGCCTGTTCATGTACAGAAAGACCTAATTCAATACAGGGAAATTGGTTTAGGAATGTCCGTGTAAAGTGTACCAGAATGTGGGTTCATAAAAGTAGAGGACAGTCTGTGTATTACATCTACCCACACAGGGATTGTCAAAATTCGTGACCTAAGTATTTCGTTTTTAACTACCAAATACCATCAAGCCCACTGGGAGTGCTGCCCTCGTGCTACATGCTGAAGCTTGGTCCAGGCCAACAGGGTGATGGAACCACAGCCACTGGTGCACGCATGTGCCATCACCATCACTTGAGGCCCTGACTCTGTGGTTCTCTGCCACCCTAGATCCAAACTCATCAGCACTTGGTTCTCTGTGATTATGGGAATAGATTCAAAAGTAAAGAAAAACTCAGAGCCTAGGAGGTGGTTATGGCTTCATACCCCTTTCCCCAGTGGACTCTCTAGGTGTTGCTAGTGGTAAAAAAAAAAAAAAAAAAACACTCTCTCCAGCGATGACCTCATTGAAAAGTTAGGCACCCTCAGTCAAGAATTTCCTCCTCTCCTCACTTCTTCTGCTTTTTTCCTATTAAACAGGGGAAAGTTTCCTTTTGCCTTTGAAAAACCAACCCCTCCTTCGGCTGGGTCTCTGTATTCTGTCCCCTCTGCCTTCCCCCTCTTTTCTCCACCTGTTCACTCTGAGTGATGTACCAAAGTATCCCAGGGTACTCGCTACTCAAAATGGGATTCACAGACCAGAAGCACTGGCCTCACTTGGGAGCTTGTTAGAAATATAGAATCTCCTACCTATACCTACAGAATCAGAGTCTGCCTTTTAACAAGATCCCCAGGTACACTAAAGTGTGAGAAGCTCTGGGCTATATTGCTCCACCCTCTACCACAGCCAAACTTTTATCCATTCATTCAACAAATGTTTACAGAATACCTACAGGAACCAAGCAATCTTCTAGGTTCTGGAGATATACAAAAATAAAACATGATATGATTATTGTGCATATGTGATGTCCTAATGGCAGAGAACAACAAAGAAAGAAAGAAGACACTATCAGGTCATAGATAAGTGCTTTGGTGAGAAATATAGCCTTGTGACAGTCACCAGACAGTAAAGAATCCACCTGCAATGCGGGAAACCTGGGTTTGATCCCTTGGAGAAGGAAATGGCAACCCACTCCAGTATTCTTGCCAGGAGAATCCCATGGACAGAGAAGCCTGGTGGGCTACAGTCCATGGGGCTGCAAAGAGTTGGACACGACTGAGTGATTAACCACAGACAATCATCAAATGGCTACTTCAGATCACTCCAAAGAGGTGACATTTAAACCGAGATCTAAGTGACGAAACCATCATTAATTGTCTACACAGGCTGTCTCACTTCTTCACTCATTCTCCCGTTCACCCTTCCGGGGATACAGGTAGCTTCCATCGTCATGCCACCAAAATTGCTCTTAACAAGGTTTTCAGTGGATTCCACGTTATGATAAGCTTCCTTCCACTCTGTCCTTAGCTTCCTTCCTCTGCTCCTGGCACCCTTTGGGTCAGCCAACCATACCCTCCTTCTTGAAACATTGCTAGTTACCTAATAAACCTTTTGGAGAAGGCAATGGCAACCCACTCCAGTACTCTTGCCTGGAAAATCCCATGGGCGGAGGAGCCTGGTAGGCTGCAGTCCATGGGGTCACTAAGAGTCGGACACAACTGAGCGACTTCACTTTCACTTTTCACTTTCATGCATTGGAGTCACACAGAGTTGGACAGGACTGAAGCAACTTAGCAGCAGCAGCAGCAATACACCTTTTCTTCACCGTATATTGTTCAACGTTAGTTCTTGTTAGAAAAAAAATTAAAGACATTTCTGAGTAAGAGAGGGCAGAGAAGATAAAAGAGGAGATAAACAAGATACATTCTATTCAAGCATAAACATGTAATTGTAAATCAGGAAAAAAAACACATTTTATGGTTTTAGAAAATTCTAAAACCATACATGTCACTTCTAATCGGAAATGAGAGACAACTACTTTGATCCAGATCACAAAAGAAAAGCCTGGTTCAGCATTCCTTTTGTACCTGCCTCTGTGAGCCCTACGTTAACTCTCAGGGAATCTGGGCGGGAAGGAAAGCTGGAGGGGGCTAGGAGGCTTCCCACAGTCTAAATTCCCATCCCAATCCTGGAGGGCAGGTTGGTGCAGTCAGGGGCAGGGGGATTGAGGAGGAGGAAAACTATTTTCTGGAAGTTACAGAATCATGGGGCTTCCCAGGTGGCTCAGAGGTAAAGAATTCACCTGCCAATACAAGAGATGGAGGAGATGCAGTTTTCATCTCTGAGTCAGGAAGATCCCCTGGAGGAGGAAATGGCAACCCACTCCAGCATTCTTGGTCAGGAGAAGCCCATGGACAGAGGAGCCTGGCAGGCTACAGTCCATGGGGTCATTAAGAGTCAGACAGGACTGAACACACACGCACACACAGAATCTTACCCAGGAGATGGATGGAAGTTATTAGCCTGTTCATGTACAGAAAGACCTAATTCAATACAGGGAAATTGGTTTAGGAATGTCCGTGTAAAGTGTACCAGAATGTGGGTTCATAAAAGTAGAGGACAGTCTGTGTATTACATCTACCCACACAGGGATTGTCAAAATTCGTGACCTAAGTATTTCGTTTTTAACTACCAAATACCATCAAGCCCACTGGGAGTGCTGCCCTCGTGCTACATGCTGAAGCTTGGTCCAGGCCAACAGGGTGATGGAACCACAGCCACTGGTGCACGCATGTGCCATCACCATCACTTGAGGCCCTGACTCTGTGGTTCTCTGCCACCCTAGATCCAAACTCATCAGCACTTGGTTCTCTGTGATTATGGGAATAGATTCAAAAGTAAAGAAAAACTCAGAGCCTAGGAGGTGGTTATGGCTTCATACCCCTTTCCCCAGTGGACTCTCTAGGTGTTGCTAGTGGTAAAAAAAAAAAAAAAAACACCTGCCAGTGCAGGAGACATAAAAGATGCAGGTTTGATGCCTGGGTTGGGACGATTCCCTGGAGAAGGAAATGGCAACCCACTTCAGTATTCTTGCCTGGAGAATCCCATGGACAGAGCAACCTGGCAGGCTACAGCCCATAGGGTCGCAAAGAGTCGGACGCGACTGTGGTGACTTAGCATGCATGCACAACTTCATGCCTCTGCCTACCCCAATAGCAGAGAAGAGTAGTATTGATAAAATCATAAGAGGAATGTATTGTAACACATGCAAATTCACATTTCAGTGTCCATAAGTTTTATTGAAACACCGTGATGCCCATTCATGTACATGTTGCCTCTGACTAATTTCGTGTTTCAATGGCAGAGCTGAGCAGTTGTGACAGAGATCACATATCCTGCAAAGCCTAAAATATACTTTCTGGCCCTTTAGCAAAAAAAAAAAAATATATATATATATAGCCAATCTGTGATCTGCAAAACTCGGTGTGGTACAGGGCCTTCCCTCGTTGTCCAGGGGCTAAGAATCCACCTTGCAACGCAGGGGACACAGGTTCCATCCCAGGTTAGGGAACTAAGATCCCACATGCCTCTGGGCAAGTAAGCCAGGGCCCTGCACCTATGGAGCCACGACGCAGTGAAAATCCCGCGTGCGGTGCCTAAGACCCGACGCAGAAGGGGCTAAGAATCCACCTTGCAACGCAGGGGACACAGGTTCCATCCCAGGTTAGGGAACTAAGATCCCACATGCCTCTGGGCAAGTAAGCCAGGGCCCTGCACCTATGGAGCCACGACGCAGTGAAAATCCCGCGTGCGGTGCCTAAGACCCGACGCAGCCAAATAAAGAAAGATATATTTTAAAAATCATTGCAGATGTTTTGGCTTTGGATGCTAGATTCTGCACCAGGGAGCCCCGACCTACCTTTGCAGTGTTTCTGCCACTGCTTCCCTTCGCATCCCTCCTGTAAAGGCCATGGTAAACATCCTGTTCCTCATTTAAATTTCATGCTATCCCACCTCTGTATTTTCTTCCTGCTGTTCCCGTCATCTGGAAACCACACCCTATACGCTCAGTCTGCTTTTAAGTCAGTTTGCCCCACCCTTCAAGCAGGCCTTCCTAAATCCCCCAACTATAATTTATTTCTCCACCCTCTTTTTTGGCCATAATTCTTTCTTCACTGTCTCATGACCCACCAGTTCTCTACTTTGCATTATAATTATTTATGCACATGTTTTATTCTCCCTCTAGACTATAAACTCCTTGAAGAATGCATTGGCTCATTACAAAATTAGCATTCTGAGAGTCCTGATTTGCATCACACATGAGATCTCTTGTCTTCAGCGGAAAGCAGTGTACTTATGACACATATAATTGGCACTTATCACACAAATCAATGATAATGGGGAACAAGGGCAAGATGGTTAATTAAAACCCACAGCAAATTCCTCCAAAATTCATGTTTGCCTTCCCTACCATTTTTCCAATATACTCTGCACTGGTTTGTATTAAACCCCCTTTCTGCACATTGTGTAGATATGTAACTGTATTGGTCACCATCAAGTGAGTAGGAACAGAAAGATCAGAAGTGGATCATTCACCAGGTGGGAAATCATCAGGCCTCCAGGAATGGAAAGCTTAGGGGGCATTCTTTCCAAGGAGGATTATGAGCCTCTGAACTTTCCACCTGCAGGGCTGCATTAAGATTTGAATTTGTTTGTATGCCATTGGGAACTTAGACGTGGAACAGTAATCTTTCGGTATGGCCCTGATACTCAAAAGAAGAGGTGAACTGAAAGTTTAAAAAAAAATCAAACAATAAGTTTCTGCACATATGTTTGATTAGGAAGGCCAAATTTTCTATTGCAAACATTAATTCAACAAGACATGATAAGGAAATAAAATAAAGATGAAGAGTAACCCTACTTGCCAAAACGCCATATGCGCTTGGGATGATTCCCTGCACCCATGACTAGTGTACACAAATATTGTGTTAAACCTCTCCTCCTAATAGCCTCATTTCTCACATGCTCTTCAGAGGGAAAAATGTGATGCTAATTTAAGATGACTTATCCTGCTAAGCACATAAATAAAAAATAGTTCAGAATCCAGAACATGACAGAACTCTCCTTTCACGTCTAATTAAGTACTTTTAATTGGCAATTCAATTGGCAGACTGTAGATTTCAGGCTGGAGAGAGGAAGGCAGAACAGACCCCTAGTAAGATCCAAAAGAGGAGACGCGGGGCGTGAACAATTGTTTTATCTTATAGGATGCAGCAACGATATGTTAGGTGGCTGGCTATCTGTACATCTGGGAAGGAATTAAGCAGTGAACAGGGCAAACGCTAGAGGGTCTGATCATGATTATAAAATGTCATTTAGGAAGATATTTACATTGTTAATTAAGCAATGAAGCTGATAACTGCTACGCTATAAATTGTGCTAATTACCCCCGTGCCTTGGAAGGTTTTCTAATCAGCCCGATCAATAGGCTCCTGGTTTATGGTAATAATGCCTTGTCATCCTCCTTCTGAAGTGCTTCGCTTACAGCAGTCTGAACCCAGCTCCCGCCCACTGACTGTCCCGTGCTACAGGCAGTCAGCATTCATCTGTCTGCCCACATCACAGTGCTGAGGCTGACGCCCGCTCACCCCGGAGGCCCACAGCAAGGAAACAAGAATCCCACCATGCACTGCGTCTCCATCAATTGTTCAGGAGAGAGGCCTGAGCCCTTGCACTCCGTGAGATGTTTATGTGGCCGCAGCCCTGTATCCTTCCAACCACTGGAAAGATCACATAGTCCTGAGGGATAAGGGCCACGGAGAAAGACCTTGATTCAAGTCTCGGCTCTCCCATTGACTTTGATGAGATGAATCTGAACCAGGACACACCAATTGTTCTTCCATGAGGCTATGAGTGTAGACCAAGTGAGAGGGTCGATGCAGTTCAACTACTGGGTGGACGTTTAGGGTTTTTTTTTGTTGTTGGTTTAATCACTGAATTAAGTGATTGTTAGTATGAACAGACTGGTCTTTTGAGCCAGAAGAACCCGAAAGGCTTCCAACACACCATCAACCTCTCTGGGACCCAGCATGACAATCAGAGATCTGAAATATGCGATAAACCTTGGAAACAGTCTAATCCCACGTGCTCTCCTGGGTTCACCTGACTTCAGGTCATACACAGGCGTGAGAGAGTGTACAGAAAGGAGACCTAGAAATAATTCCTTTACTCCGTTGCAGTCTATAGTTTCTGTCTCTTTCCTCCATTAGTTTGCCAACAAAAAAAATCATCAGCTGGTAACCAAGTAGCTGGTTTGAAGATGAATTTTATTTCTCTCCCCTTCCTTGGTGAAGTGAAGTCACTCAGTCGTGTCCGACTCTTTGTGACTCCATCGACTCTAGCCTACCAGGTTCCTCTAGTCCATGGGATTTTCCAGGCAATAGTACTGGAGTGGAGTGCCATTTCCTTCTCCCGGGGATCTTCCCGACCCAGGGATTGAACCCGGGTCTCCTGCATTTTACCGTCTGAGCCACCAGGGAATATGTATCCTAAAGAAGAGTCCAAATCCCATTTGGAGGGTAAACAGGGTAAAAAAAGAGAACTAGCAAAGGGCTTGGGTAACTCATGGGTTGACCATCTGTCTCCAAAGTACCGAGAGCCTACCACACATGAACTTGAAGCAGCAGCTGGGGGAGAGCCAGGAGGCGGAAAGGCAAGGTGAGGGAGATGGAGAGACACAATCAGGGCTGGAAACAGCTGGGATGCATTTCTTCTTTTGAGAAACGGAACTCCTTCCGCGCGCCCCTGCCTGAGGCTCCCGAGCTTTCCTGGCCGCCTCCGCGGCCCCCATGGGCAGGCCTCTGAGTTCAAGGCCAGCTCCCGCGCTGGGCTTTGGGATGGGGCCAATTTGTCAAGTTGTTTCAGTGCTTTGATGTGTAAACTAATCATCCGTCATTGTGCTCTAATTAAACCTAAGTGGTGCAATGGATTTGCTGTCATAGAGGCCAGGGCCCTTCCTGGATTGGGGGAGGGAGGGGAAGCGTCTGTCTGCCAAAAGCAGTCCTGTCCCCAGGAGAGCAGAGAGCGAGGAAATGCAAGACAGGAGTCTGAAAGGAGCTGGAAATCCTGTTTGGGGTTTCCAGGAGGCTGGAGGAAAACGTGACAAACGAGAAACTGGGACAGGCCTATGAGTCCCTGATTTCCTGGGTGATGTCGCCCTCAGCATGAGTGTCTAGACATAACAAGCTCCGCTCAAGTGGGTAATCCTTATGTGACCTTACTGTTTGCCATGGTAACAGACTCTTGGGGGCCAGCTGGCCCTGACATTGCCAAAATGTTATCTGGTTTCATAAAGCTGGGGTTTCCCTCGTGGCTCAGATGGTAAAGAATCTGCCTGCAATGCAGGAGACCCAGGTTCCATCCCTGGGTTGGGAAGATTGCCTAGAGAAGGGAAGGGCTACCCACTCCAGTATCCTTGCCCGGAGAAGTCCATGGACAGAGAAGCCTGGCAAAAAGACAAAGCCACTGATCAAAACGTGCAGAGAGGGCAGTATCAGGACTCTTTAGAAAATGAAATCCTCAGGATTATTTATTTACCCTGGACTGAGCAACTAAGCACGCACACATAACTCCTTTGTATTTGCATTCTAACTTAAAAGAAGTGTTTCTAGAACTGCAGAGTGGAGTCGGGGTCCTTCTTCTGAAGGAGAACTAGAGGAAAGGGGGAGAAGATGGTGGTGGTACAGTTGACCTCGTGACATGTGTCCTGGGAGTAAAGTCACTGGTCCCCAGTCTGATTCTTGTGGCTCAAGAGCACCACCAGAGGGCAGGAAAGACGATGTTGATGTCCCTCAATGCTTCCACATTTTGTAATAACTCAACACAGATAATACTGATTTATTTGTACTGTTGACCTAATGTGATTGATAAATCCAGCTCCATAGAGACAGGGCATGGCGGAATGACAAAGCTCTTCTCTTCCTCACCCATGTATTCATTCAGCAACTATTGATTAAGTAACTAGGTACCAGGCATGCTATAAGATCAAGGTTGTGCAAGATACAGATGAAAGATTTCATGCTCTCAGAGGACACATAAGATGACTATGCATGATTGATGAGTAATTCAATCGAAAATGCACCTTGGAAAGAAAAAAATAGGTCAAGCATTTCATATGGAACTGTCTGGATATTTACAATACACCAGTGTAAGAATGGAGTATAAACAACAAGGTCCTACTCTAGCACAAGGGCCTATGTTCAATATCCTGTAATAAACCATAGTGAAAAAGAATCTGTATATATGTATAACAGAATCACTTGGGTGTATACCAGAAACTAACACGACATTGTAAAGCAATAATACTTCAATAAAATAAATTTTTTTAAAAGACAAGAAAGAGTGGCAGGCAGACACTGCTGCTTCTTCCTGCCCTCCCCACACTCCCATACCTATTCTTTCCTTCTCTGGTAATGGGAATTTTAGCTTTAGATGGTTGCCCAGATGAAAACTGCTTTTCCAGTCTCTTTTGTAGCCATCTCCAGTCACATGACCAGGTCCTGAAAATGGGATGTGAAGAGATGGGAGAGGTGCACCTTTAAACCGAGGTGCACCTTTAAACTGGAAGCAGCAGGACTTCCCAGTGGTCCAGTGGCTAAGACTCCACACTCCCAATGCAGGGGGCCTGAGTTCCACGCCTGCTCAGGGATCTATATCCCACATGGCGGTGGTGGTTTAGTCACTAAGTTGTGTTTGATTCTTGCTGTAGAGCCGCCTGCCAGGCTCTTCTGTCCATGGGGTTCTCCAGGCAAGAATACTGGAGTGGGTTGCCATTTCCTTCTCCAGGGGATCTTCCCGACCCAGGGATCAAACTTGAGTCTCCTGAATTGGCAGGCAGATTCTTTACCACTGAGCCACCAGGGAAGCCCAGATCCTGAATGTCGCAACTAAAAATCCCTAGTGCCACAACTAAGTCCTGCTGCTGCTGCTAAGTCGCTTCAGTCGTGTCCGACTCTGTGAGACCCCATAGAAGGCAGCCCGCCAGGCTCCTCTGTCCCTGGGATTCTCCAGGCAAGAACACTAGAGTGCGTTGCCATTTCCTTCTCCAGTGCATGAAAGTGAAAAGTGAAAGTGATGTCACTCAGTCGTGTCCAACTCTTCACGACTCCATAGACTGCAGCCTACCAGGCTCCTCCGTCCATGGGATTTTCCAGGCAAGAGTACTGGAGTGGGGTGCATTGCCTTCTCCAGGTGGGGTGGTGAGCCACCTCCAATCGTGCAAATAAATGAAGGGACATCTAAGGGATGACAGAGCTACTGGCCAGCAGGATCCTGGGCACACACCCCACCCCCCGCCCCGCAAAGGCACCTTATCAGCATGCCCTGCTGCCACTCTGAGTCTTACATGGAAGCAGTACATTACCTTGTTTAAATCACTGATATATCCCAACCAACGTGGAGGGGAACAAACCAACTAACAACAGTGCAGAGGGAAGGAAAATCACCATGAAAAAACATTCAATTCTTCCAAAAAACTTTTTTCTTATCAAGAGCTTATTATGTACTGGGCATTGTTTTGTCTCTGGGGGTTCAAAAATATATGAAATCCTTGACCTCAAGAAGGGAACACAAAACACAATCATTTTTAATTTTTAAAAAAATTTTATTGGAGTAAATTTTATAATTTGTGTTAGTTTCAGGTGTACAGAAAGTGAATCAGCTATATATATAAATATACTCACTCTTTTTTAGATTCTTTTCCCATATGCACCATTACAGAGTATGGAGGAGAGTTCCCGGTGCTGTACAGTAGATCCTTATTCATTATCTATTTTATATATAGTTGAATGCAGAATCTTTTAATAAGGAAGTAGCAGTGATAGAAATAATCACAGGGTGTCACAAGTGAATAGGAAATGGACACCTCTTTCAGCCTAAAGGCGTCAGGCATTTAACCTGGGCCAGGAGAAACCTGGATGTTAGTAGGGAAGATGGGAGTGGAAGAAAGCCTGTGAGCAGAGGCTGCCAGCTTGCCTGGCTTGCGTTTAGTCTCACGACCTGGAATTGCTACCTGGGAGGGTCCCCTGTCTTTCCAGGTCCTCGCCATTCTTGAAAGCATGGTGTAAAGTGCTGCCTTCTCTAGAACACTCTTCTGAGCCTCCCTCACCCTGACTCTGAAAAAATATCTCCAAAGACACTGGTGTTGGGCTGCACCTCACAGGCCTGCAACCCCTGTGCTTGTCCAGCCTCAAGACTGAAGCCTGGAGTGAGTAACAGAGACATCGATAGTTTAATGGAGGGAGGATCTTACATGACTGAAGCAAGGTCCTGGAGCAATGCCCCAATGTGTGCAGCAGACAGCTGGCAGAACGTGGCAGTAGTCTTTGTTACCAGAGGGGAAAGGAGGTAATCAGTTACAGGGTTAATTAATATCAGATTTGTTCATCAGTTGCCAGAGAAACCAGCAGAGGGGCACGCCTCTCATTGCCCCTTTGATAAACTATCATAGTGGAGATGGCTCTGATCTAAAGATTAGAACAATCACTAGCTGGGGTTGGGGGCAAGTACATAGGCATTTACTGGTTAGGCTCTATGATTAAGAGGGAAGGTCAGTCAGGGTGTAGGTGAACCAGGCACTGGTCGAGCAGGAAGAGCAAGAGAATAGCCATCTTGGGTGGCCTAATCATACAACTGGGATTTAACTAGCAACTAGAAAACTAAACTAGTTTCCCCTGGAAACTGGGGAGCCCAGAGCAGTGTGAAAAGAACTTGCACTTTGGACCAAGGCTGACAGAGGTTCAGCCCTTCCATTTGCTGATTGTGTGGGACCTTGAACAAGTTACTTTTCCCTCTGAGCCCAGTTTCCTCATCTGTGCAAAAGGGAATAACAGTTGTTGTCCCGCCGCTCAGTCATGTCTGCCTCTTTAAGATCCCATGAACTGCAGAACACCAGGCTTCCCTGCCGTTCACTATGTCCCAGAGTTTGCTCAAACTCATGTCCATTGAATTAGTGATGCCATCCAACCATCTCATCCTATGTTGCCCCCTCTCGCCCCAGATCTTTCCCAACATCAGGGTCTTTTCCAACCTTCCTCATTTGTGAAAAGAGAAATGACAGTACCTACCTGGAAAAATTGTTGAAGCAACTGAATGATGTGTGTAAAAGTACCTAGCAGAGTACCTGACACAAAGATAACTTCTTTCCCTTTTTAAAGAAATACTTGCCCAAAAAAGAATCCTTAACTCTGCACATGTTATATCACTGATTAGAAAGTGCAATGCACAAGCAGTTTGCTCGTTCAAATTGACTGCATGTGGAGCAGTTTGGAAGATCCTCATAGATAGAGCCTAAATTCAACTGATTTGTGTTCTGGTCATAGCCAGTATTAAGCAAGGGAAACGTGTATTGAAGGTGTGAGGGGCAGATAGGAGGAGTTTGCTGGTCATTTCTGGACCTCGTTTACAAAGCTGGCTATTTATTAAGCTTTTAAGACTTGCCAGATTGGACCTACAAAGCAAAGATTGTTGTCAGCAACCCAAGCTGGGAAAACAGATCATTCATATCCTGGATGCCTCCTAGTAACATTTTTCGGAGAAAGCAGATAAGGCATGGTATTTGCAGTTGCCTGGCCTTGAGGTTTTGATCCTCCCAAACACAGTACCCTTCACCCCGCAAAAAAAAAAAAAAAAAGAAAAAGCCTGTTCTTGCCCTGGTCTTCCCTATATCAGTAAATGGCACCGCATCACTCAGTTCCCAAAGCCAGAAGCCCAGCCTTGGGTTCCCCTGATTCCCTTTCCCCTCTGTCCACATCTGTCCTTCAGTATCAGTTCTCTCCCTTTCACATCTATCCTTCAGTAGCAATTCTCCCCCAACCTATCTTTTGAATCCATCTTCCTCTGTCTCTCTCATCACCAGCCTAGTCCAAACCACCATTGTCTGTTATACAGAGACCTGCCGTTCAGAGAATGGTTTGCAGACCAGCAGCATTGACAGCAGGCTTTCCAGGTGGTGCGGTGATAAAGAATCCACCTGTCATTGCAGGAGATACAAGAGACATGGGTTCAATCCCCTGGAGAAGGAAATGGCAACCCACTCCAGTATTCTTGTCTAGAAAATCCCATGAAGAGAGGCGCCTGGTGGGCTGCAGAGAGTCAGACATGACAGAGTGCACACATACACACACACACAGCAGTGGCGTGACTTAGGAGCTTGCGAGAGATGCAGAGTCTCACCCCACTTAGCCCCAGGGAATCCGAATCTGCATTTTAATAAAATCCCCAGCCAGGGATTGAACCCAAGCCTCCTGAATTGGAAGCTCAGAATCAACCTCTGGACCACCAGGTAAGCCCCACATTTGTACACTAAAGATCGAGAACCCCAGAAAATAACACAAGAGCCTCCTCATGTGGTCTCCCTCTCCTCATCCTACCTAACTCTAACCCATTGGTCTGGGGCCAATTTGTCAATTCCCACGCCACTAAGGTGGCAAAGAGTCGGACACAACTGAGCAACTGAACAACAACGAGAGCGACACTCAGGGCCTTCCCTGATGGCTCAGCTGGTAAAGACTCCGCCTGCAGTGCAGGAGACACCAGTTCCATCCCTGAGCTAGGAAGGTCCCCTGGAGACGGAAATGGCAACCCACACCAGGATCCTTGTCTGAAGAATCCACGGACAGAGGGGCTTGGCAGGCGGCAGTCCAAAGGGTCACAGAGTAAGACACGACGGAGAGATTAAGCACATGCCACTCAGATAGTGTCTTTTTTTTTTTTAAATTTACCCTGTCACGTGGCACAGGATTGCAGTTCTAATTTCTTACAGATTCTTTTTTCCACACGACAAAGACGTGAGTTCTCCTTCCTTCCCTGAGCTAAAGAGGGGAAGCATCTTGAGCCATTTCACGGGAGGCTTTTGGTTGTTACTGTTTACTCACTAAGCCGTGTCCGACTCTTTTGTGACCCCATGGACTGGGGCCCACCAACTTCCTCTGTCCGTGGGATTTCCCAGGCAAGAACACTGGAGCAGGTTCCCATTGCCTTTTCCGGGGATCTTCCCGACCCAGAGATCAAATCTGTATGTCCTGCCTTGCAGGCGGATTCTTTCACTGCTAAGCTACCAGGAAACCTCTTTCAGAGGCCTGCATTTATGAAGGGGTTTCATCCTGAGTTCCCTTTTCCAAAGGGCTCAAGGCTTGTCTCTTGCCCAGCGCAGGCATGGAAAGTCCAGCCACCATCCATTAGGGTTTATATTCTGGAACTTTCTCTTGGCCCCTCTCCCATACCCCCCACCCCCAGCAGCCAGAGTCCACTTGGAATCTTTCTGTTCTGTGTTTAACTTCCCTCTTAGTCTCTGATCCAAGGTTATTTGCCTCTTTCTATCAAACTCAGATATATAGTTCAGTTTAAGTTTGTTGTCATTTTTTTCTTTATATTTTATTGAAATATAGTTGACTTACAGTGTTTCAGGAGCACAGCAAGGTGATTCAGTTATATCTACACACATATATTATTTTTGAAATTATTTCCATTATGGGTTATTATATTTTTATAAAAATATACTTTATATTATATTTTAATATTTATATTATATATTTTTTTTTCATGAAAGGCATTTCTAGGTATGGGGAGTAAAGGGGGTCTCCAATGCCCCAACTTATCTTGATCCTAGCCAGTTTTTTTTGTTTTTTTTTTGTGCCCCCGGCCACATCACTCGGCATGTGGGATCTTAGTTCCCCGATCAAGGATCAAACCCACATGCCCTGCGTTGGAAACACGTGTCTTAACCACTGGACCATCAGGGAAGTCCCCAGGACCATCTTTTTAAAACTGAGATCAGACTCCACCACTCCCCAGTTTAAAACAGGTCAGTGGTTTCTCCTCTCCTCTAGAACAAAATCCCAAACCCTGCAGGGCACTCTGGACCTTGCCTCAACTCAACTGTTCAGCCACTTGTGCCCAACCACACAGCCGTTCTGTCTGCAGCTCCTGAGCCAAGGACTTTCCTGCCCTTGCCTCCGCCTTACCTGGAAGTCCCTGCCTCGGTCTTCACTCTGGTTCCTTCTGTCCTTCAGGTTCAGATGTCCCTTCTGGAGAAAAGGCTCCCCACCACCTCATTCCCACCTACTGCACTCAAATGCCCTCTCAACTCACTATGAGGAAGCTGCTCATCACAATCAATAATTGTTTTGTTTGTTTGTATGCTTGTTTCTTATATCATCCACTCTACAGTGTAAATTCTACAAGGCCTCAGACCAGCTAGGCACCTACCTTGAAGGTGCTCGTATCTGAGGAATGAAGCTGTTGAAAAAATTACGTTCTGGTACTGCCTTTCCAATGCAGCAGCTACTAGCCACTAGCCACGTGGGACTTCTGAGCACTTGAACTGTAGCTGGTACAAACAGAGCTGTGTGCTCAGTGCAAAATACACAATGGATTTCAAGGACTTACTCACACGCTAGTAAAGTAATGCTCAAAATTCTCCAAGCCAGGCTTCAGCAGTATGTGAACCGTGAACTTCCAGATGTTCAAGCTGGTTTTAGAAAAGACAGAGGAACCAGAGATCAAATTGCCAACATCTGCTGGATCATCGAAAAAGCAAGAGAGTTCCAGAAAAACACCTATTTCAGCTTTATTGACTAGGTCAAAGCCTTTGACTGTGTGGGTCACAATAAACTGTGGAAAATTCTGAAAGAGATGGGAATACCAGACCACCTAACCTGCCTCTTGAGAAATCTGTATGCAGGTCAGGAAGCAACAGTTAGAACTGGACATGGAACAACAGACTGGTTCCAAATAGGAAAAGAAGTACGTCAAGGCTGTATATTGTCACCCNTTGGAAAAGTCTCTGATGCTAGGAAGTATTGGGGGCAGGAGGAGAAGGGGATGACCGAGGATGAGATGGCTGGATGGCATCACCGACTCAATGGACATGAGTTTGAGTGAACTCCGGGAGTTGGTGATGGACAGTGAGGCCTGGTGTGCTGCGATTCATGGGGTCACAAAGAGTCGGACACAACTGAGCAACTGAACTGAACTGTACTGAACTGAACTGAATGTGAAAATGCCTCATTAACACATTTTAAAATACATTTTTCTATCCATGACATGTTGAAATGGTCATATTTTGGATTGTTAGGTTAAATACATTTAAAAAGTTAATTTCCCCTTAAATACATGGCTACTAGAGAATTTCAAACAACGTACGTGGCCCATGTTATATTTTTACTGGATATCACTGGTCTAAAAGTGAAATCCCTGGAACCAGAACTGGTGGCCAACTTCATTTAAACTCGTATCTCATTTCCGTCTGCTCATTAGGTTAAATACATTTAAAAAGTTAATTTCCCCTTAAATACATGGCTACTAGAGAATTTCAAACAACGTACGTGGCCCATGTTATATTTTTACTGGATATCACTGGTCTAAAAGTGAAATCCCTGGAACCAGAACTGGTGGCCAACTTCATTTAAACTCGTATCTCATTTCCGTCTGCTCGGGAGAAGGAAATGGCAACCCACTCCAGTGTTCTTGCCTAGAGAATCCCATGGACAGAGGAGCCTGGTGGGCTACAGTCCATAGGATCTCAAAGAGCTGGACTGAAAGGATTTAGCACACACGCACGCACTGGTCTTACTGAGTACCTCGGGAAGCTCAGTGATTAGGGAAGCGATTCATTCCCTGACATCTGAGCTCATTCCTGACTGTGCTGAGGAATGGTGCCCCCTCACAGGGGAAAAACAAACAGCCCCATCAGGCTTTGTTCTTAATGCTGCTCCTGAGTGCTGATGACACCCTTGCTGGGCCCAGCCTCAGGGGAAACAGTGGGGAACTGATTGACAGCCATTAAGAAAATGGAATTGAACGTCTCAGATCAGACATCAAGGCAGAGTCTTTATCAAGCAAGCATCAAACCCTGTCAGCTCTCCAGCTAGGAGGAAGGCTTGCCTGGAGGACCTGAGCTGCTTGTGATTATCAGTCAACCTCCTCTGCAGCTTAACATTTTAGGATTACAGTTGTAAAGGGACACTATTATGTCCTGCTTGCCACTCACTAGCTGTGTGGGCAAGTTAGTTAACCTCCATATCCCACATGTAACATGGTGATGATAATGTACCTACTTCGGTATTGTCGTAAGCAAACAGTGTACTTAGAACTCTGTCCAGCACACAGTGAGTGTTCGATGGAGGTTGGTTGCTATTCTTATTATTGTTATTTATGTTAAAAGACTTTGATGCTGGGAGGGATTGGGGGCAGGAGGAGAAGGGGACGACTGAGGATGAGATGGCTGGATGGCATCACGGACTCGATGGACGTGAGTCTGAGTGAACTCCGAGAGATGGTGATGAATAGGGAGGCCTGGTGTGCTGCGATTCATGGGGTCGCAGAAGAGTCGGACATGACTGAGCGACTGAACTGAACTGACTGATGTTTAATATGAACTTGTACCCCAAGAGTCTTTTCCTAGACCCCCAAAATCTTCCCCGATGGCTGGGCAGTAAAGAATCTGCCTGCCATGCAGGAGCCATGAGAGATGTGTGTTCGATCCCTAGATTGGGAAGATCCTCTGGAGGAGGGCATGGCAACCCACTTCAGTACTCTTAGGTGATGGACAGGGAGGCCTGGTGTGCTGCGATTCATGGGGTCACAAAGAGTCGGACACGACTGAGCGACTGAACTGAACTGACTGATGTTTAATATGAACTTGTACCCCAAGAGTCTTTTCCTAGACCCCAAAATCTTCCCCGATGGCTGGGCAGTAAAGAATCTGCCTGCCGTGCAGGAGCCATGAGAGATGTGTGTTCGATCCCTAGATTGGGAAGATCCTCTGGAGGAGGGCATGGCAACCCACTTCAGTACTCTTGCCTGGAAAATCCCATGGACAGAGGGGCCTGACAGGGTACAGTCCATAGGGTCACACAGACTCAGACATGACTGAAGCCACTTAGCACGCATGCAAAGCCTAGAGATGTTATCCTTATTATTTCACAAACCTAAGAGCCATTTCTGGACACTGGTGAAGGACTCATCTTAAAATATTTTTCTTCTTATAAAACTAATTTGTATTGAAGTATAGTTGCTTTTTAACTTTTATGCAGAGTATATCATGAGAAACGCTGGACTGGAAGAAGCACAAGCTGGAATCAAGATTGCTGGGAGAAATATCAATCACCTCAGATATGCAAATGACACCACCCTTACGGCAGAAAGTAAAGAGGAACTAAAAAGCCTCTTGATGAAAGTGAAAGAGGAGAGTGAAAAAGTTGGCTTAAAGTTCAACATTCAGAAAACGAAGATCATGGCATCTGATCCCATCACTTCATGGGAAATAGATAGGGAAACAGTGGAAACAGTGTCGGACTTTATTTTTGGGGGCTCCAAAATCACTACAGATGGTGATTGCAGCCATGAAATTAAAAGACGCTTACTCCTTGGAAGGAAAATTATGACCAACCTACATAGCATGTTGAAAAGCAGAGACATTACTTTGCCAACAAAGTTCTGTCTAGTCAAGGCTCTGGTTTTTCCAGTGGTCATGTATGGATGAGAGAGTTGGACTGTGAAGAAAGCTGAACACCAAAGAATTGATGCTTTTGAACTGTGGTGTTGGTGAAGACTCTTGAGAGTCCCTTGGACTGCAAGGAGATCCAACCAGTCCATTCTAAAGGAGATCAGCCCTGGGTGTTCTTTGGAAGGAATGATGCTAAAGCTGAAACTCCAGTACTTTGGCCACCTCATGTGAAGAGCTGACTCATTGGAAAAGACTCTGATGCTGGGAAGGACTGGGGGCAGGAGGAGAAGGGGACGACCGAGGATGAGATGGCTGGATGGCATCACTGACTCGATGGATGTGAGTCTGAGTGAACTCCGGGAGTTGGTGATGGACAGGGAGGCCTGGCGTGCTGCGATTCATGGGGTCACAAAGAGTCGGACACGACTGAGCGACTGAACTGAACTGAAC
>SJYX01014480.1:575823-627897 GCA_006410675.1 Oreotragus oreotragus | reverse complement strand
GACATGACTGAGTGACTAAACTGAACTGATGCTTGTATGACCCGAAAACTCTTGCACTCAGGTGCCACATGCTACAAATACACAGCATTGTTATTATTATTTCTGAAAATTCACTCATACACAGCTCCATTACTTCCTCTGTTATGGACCTACAGCACTTTTTAATCAATGAATATTTATTGAGTTGTGTGTTAGATATTAGGCCAGCAGAAAGAAGGAACTAGATAATTATTTGGCATGCTTCCTGTTCTCAAGATTACAATATAATCAGAGAAACTAAAATAATGGATTATTCAAAGCATACGCTGTAAGTATGAACAGACCAGCATGGGAAAAGGCTACTGCCAAAATATATGTCCCATGAAAGAAGTGGAAGGGTCAAGAAAGTGAGTAGACTTGAGACTTCAAAGAGAAGTGGACTTTATCTGGTCAGGTAGAAATAACATAGCTATTGAGGCTGAGGAAAGATGTTCAGTATGGACCATGATGACACATAGGCTAGTGAAAACTTGTGGGTTTTAACTTGTAGGTACAGACTCCTATACACATGGAACAAGATATATGGCATAGCACAGGGAATTATTATCTTGTAATAACCTATAATGGAGTATAATCTGCAAAAATTGAATCACTATGCTGTATGCCTGAAATTAACATAATATTGTAAGTCAATTATACTTCAATAAAAAGAAAAGAAAAAAAAAAGAACTTATAGGAAGAATTAAACTAAACTATCTGCCCAGTACTAAAGGGTCTGTATAAAGAAACCTGAAGGTGGATGTTGATGAAGAAACATTGGAGTAATTCTGCACCTAGGAAGAAATTTTTTTCTCAGGTTGAAGAGTTAGGGTGGGAGAGACTGAGCCGGGTAATGAGTAACAACTCTCCTGGTGGGGTCAGATTTTATCATTTTCAGATTCGATGAGAATGTTTCTGTAAGCTTCTTCTCTGTCCCTAAAAGTCTCTTTGTTCCCACATATTTTAATACTTGCCAAAGGAATCTTTATGGAAAATATTTGGGGCTTTCTTGAAAAACAAAATTTTAGAAATTAAAAAAGAAAATCTTTTCCCCTAAAACTCTTCTCTTAAAAAAAGAGCCTGTGGGACCTTTTCTCTCTTCCACAATCCCTTCCATCCTTTTGTGCAGGGATTTATCTCAGTGTCCTTGAACTTTCCTGGATTAAATAAAGAATCTTTTACAACTAGAAGCTCAGTTTATATCTGTCAGGATATTTAAGATTCTCCCCCTCCCTCTATCCTATCCCCACTTTTGCCACCATCCTCACTCCCATTACGCACGNTGGACAGACGTCTTCTTGAGCACGTCACCCACGGAAGGAAGAGCAGATTCCGGGTGAGTCTCTGAGGCCGTGGTGGGCTCACCAGGCTGTCCCTGCGGTGAGGCTGTTGCCAGGGCTCTCGTGGTCTGGCCCGCAAGGCACCTTTTCCTGTGAGAAGCCCCCTCAACAATATTCTTCTAATCCTTTCCTTTTTGTGCAACTTCGGGGAGATCAGTTTCTGGTGCTTGCAACCGAAAACCCCAGTGATGAAAATCTTTATCCCTCCTTTTCCTTTCTTCCTGCTCCCAGCTCCACGTGCCACCAGAATATAGAACAGCCCAAATGGTCAAAGGAATTGCACTCCTCTAGACTCTTTCTTCAGAGTTGGAGGGTAAGAGAACATTCCATTCCTCACTCTGTGTGTGTGTGTGTGCGTGTGTGTGTGTGTGCGTGCGCTCTGTCGTGTCCAACTGTTTGCAACCCCAAGGACTGCACTACCCCGTCCCACCCCCTGCACCCCACCCAGGCTCCTCTGTCCATGGAATTTTCCAGGCAAGAATACTGGAGTGGGTTGCCATTTTCTCCTCCATCCATTCTTCATTAAATGATCTGAAATCACAAGTTCTCTAAGCCTCAATATTATGACCCAATAGACAACATCCTATAGTGGAAAGTAAGCTTCATAGTGTGAGGGACCTGGATTCAAATCCTGCCACTTCCTGGCTATGTGACCTTGTACAATCACTTAATTTCTCTGACCATTAGTTTTCTCATATGTGTACACACACACATATGCTCACACAATTCTGAGGGCTGGTAAGTCTGAAATCTGTAGGGCAAGCTATCAACTCAGGCAGAAGATGATTCTGCAGTCTTTTTTTTTTTCAGTATTTATTTATTTGACTGAATCAGATCTTAGTTTCAGCTCATGGGTTTAGTTGCCCCATGGCATGTGGGGTATTAGTTCCCCCACCAGGGATGGAACCCATGTCCCTTGCATTGGAAGGTAGATTCTTAACCGCTGGACCACTGAGGAAGTCCCAATTCTGCAGTCTTGAGGCAGAATTTCTTCTCCGAGAAAGCTCTGTGCTAAGTCACATGTCCAACTCTTTGTAACCCTATGGATTCCTCTGTCCATGGGATTCTCCAGGCAAGAATACTGGAGTGGGTTGCCCTCCTCTAGGGTATCTTCCAGACTCAGGAACTGAACCCATGTCTCTTACATCTCCTGCATTGCAGGCAGGTTCTTTACCACTAGCGCCACCTGGGAAGCCCAGATTTTGCAATTTGTGCTATCAATTGATTGGATGAGGCCCACCCACATTATTGCTAGTCATTTACTTTAGTGAAAATCAACTGATTGTAGATGTTAGCTTTATGTACAAAATACTTTCACATCAATGCCTAGATGAATGTCTGAGTAAATAACTAGGTACTATACGATAACCAAGCTGACACGTAAAACTATCACAGAAATCATAATACTACTCTGTATCCTTAAGGATTAAACAAGGTAAATCAATATAAAGTTCTTAGCACAGCGCCTGACATTTAGTAGGTATTCTATAGATGGAAGACTCTATCTTAGAGGCAGAAAAAGATAATATAATTTATGGGATGTCCTGTACACTGGGCTCTATTCTAAATGCTTTACAAATATTAACTCATTTAATTTTAGCCCCCCAACTACCATAGGAGTTTGGTGTGTGTGTGTGTGTGTGCACGCGCTAAGTCACTTCAATCATGTCTGACTCTTTGCAAAACTATGGACTGTAGCCCACCAGGCTCCTCTGTTCACGGGATTCTCCAGGCAAGAATCTGGAGTGGGTTGCCATGCCTTCCTCCAGGGGATCTTCCTGACCCAGAGATCGAACCCGAGTCTCTTACATCTCCTGCATTGGCAGGCGGGTTCTTAACCACTAGTGCCACCAGGGAAACCCAGGAGTTTGGTAGTATTGTTTAAATGACAAAACAAAGGTCCAGAGAGATTAGGTAAGTTGCCCAAAGTCACACGGCTAGCATGCAGTAAGACAGGACATACGTAACTGCCTCTGAATCAGACGGTCGCTTAGTGGCCTCTTTAGCTAGCATAACTCAATTTCAGTTAAAATTCTGAGATAATGCACAGCCTGCCTTGTCCCTTTAAGTAAAACTCCACCCAATCCCACAGACATGGCCAAATTTAGCTGCCAACATGTTTTAGAAAAATATTTTCGGGTAAAATATCACACCACCACCACACACCCCCTCCACTATCACCCCCTACCCACGATGATAAAAAGTCAACACCTTTCCTTTAAGAAAACTTGGCAGAGGTCCCCCCACCCATAAGAAGTGGCTCCTTCTACCCACTTCCACTAGGAGCATCACACAACAGATGAACTTTCCAAACAAAGAAATGTTAAGTCAGAAATAAAATCATTTGTTAATTGTGGTCTTTCTGGAATGGATGACTATATAATATCCTAATCAAAAAGTTGGAATCACATTAGCATTTAGATAAAGGCTTATTAGAAAGGAGATGAGGATAAAACAAGGCTCTGAGACGATGGGTGCTTCCCCAAGGCCAATCATTACCGACAAGGGCAGGCAGCCAGCAAGTCTCAGAGTTGCCAGATTTGGGTCAAGTCCAGGAGCGACTCTGGGGATGCTCCTTCATGTCCAAAAGGTTTCTCAGGGCGCCCCCCTTTTCTGCTTCCACCATGACCATTAAGGGCATTCAAGCCAGCTCCTCTACCAATTTGAAGTTAGCTGGAATCCTCTCTCATAGTAGGTATTTTTTCTCTTTTCAAGAATGTGCTGGAGGTGGAGAAGTTGAGAAAGTGGGCTGGACATAGATACACTATCATGTGTGAAATACCAAGTGAGAAGATGCTGTATAGCGCAGGGAGCTCAGTTAGGTGCTCTGTGATGACCTAGCTGGGTGGGAAGGATTGTGGGTAGGAGAAAGGCTAGAGAGGGAGGGGACGTATGTTTACATATAGCTGGTTCACATTGTTGTACAGCAGAAACTAACATTATAAAGCAAATATACTCCAGTTAAAAAAATAAATTTTAAAAAGAGTAACAAAGGGACAGATGATTGGGGGAGGGGAGAAATGTGTTGGAAATGTAATAGTCAGTAAAACAGAATGCCAAAATAAAGATGTTAAGATCAAGGGCCAAGGAGTTCTTAACTGTGACTGCTTTTGGAGGGGCAGAAGACAACTCCATATGTCTTGGTACAGAGTTGTATGTACGGCAGGGTGAAGTGAAAGTCGCTCAGTCGTGTCCAACTCTTCACGACCCCATGGACTATACAGTCCGTGGAATCCTCCAGGCCAGAATACCGGAGTGGGTAGCCTTTCCCTTCTCCAGGGGATCTTCCCAACCCAGGGATCAAACCCAGGTCTCCTGCATTGCAGGCGGATTCCTTACCAGCTGAGCCACCAGGGAAGCCCAGTATGCCATATGGCAGGGATGGGATAGTAAATACAGTGGAAGACATTTCCAGGTGCTGCTGCCCTTTGGAATAAGAAAGATCTGACATGGACTGTGGGCTACGCTTGGGCACAACCGTGACATACAGACATCTTAATTCTACAGCACTTCACATTTTCTGTCTTTTCTCATTCCTCCCAATGAGAGGAATTTTTTTCTCTCCTCTCCAGAAACTAGGCTCTGGGAGCCCACACCCTAGAGATTGGGGTTGTCTGGTTGGGCAAATGGCTCTTCCACACGTCAGTTCCAGAAGCCTGTCTACACTTCCATTCCACGCGGTGGAGATTCACAAGGCAGGCCTATGTGATCCTGAATCCCGAGGATTAATTTGGCGGCGCTTGAATGATACTGGCTATGCCCTGGCATTTGGCTGCTCCCTTGTCTTTATCTGTCAATGTCAGTGTCAAATTAGGGAGAGAAATGAAATAGGACAAGCCAAGGGCAGCCTTTCTGGGAGTTATGCCAGGCTGGCAAGATGAGGCAGTGTGCCGGCAGGAGGTCGTGACCAGGTCAGATGACAGAGAAAGAGGGGTGTGTGGGGACGGAGGTGGCGCTTTGAGTCCAGAGGACTGAGCTGAGGTCAGAGGTTGGGGGAGGTAAATGCGTTCAGCGTTCAGAAACGTAAACTGGGCAGGAGAGGCGTGGTCTGAACTTGAGATCCAGGCCAGTCACAGAGAAAAACAGACTCCAAATACAACTTCCTTTCCTGGGCCTGGGGCCAGGAAAAGAATGAAGTGCATGAAATGCAACGGAGCACGGTTCACTGGTCCTCTTCCCCGTCAGCAACTTCAGAGCCACGAGGCCGCTGAAAGACAGGCCTAGTGCACCCTCCAGTCATTTCCAGGAGTCCCAAGCAGTTCTCGAGGGGTGCTCTTCAAACAGGCGACAACCATGAGGCGTCCCTTTCCAGGCTCCTTTCTGCGACATTCCCTGTGGGAATCTCCACCCCCTCAGAGAGCAAGTTCCCGCATCCATACCATCCGGCTCCCATGTGTCCAGATCACATGGTGCTCAGCATCTCTGCTGGGCCTGCTGCCACACCTGCGTCTCTTTGCCCAAGGGGTTTCTCAGGTAGGGGGACCCCTGCTCCCCACAGAACAGCATGGGGCGGAGAATCAACACCTCTGCCAGCCACTCCAGCAGCTACCTCAACCACTGACTGCAGGGAGCTGGTATAAACACCCACCTTCTTCATCCCCAAGACAAGATAACTTGAGGGTGGATGCTCTGCATTGGCCCCCAGAGCACCTCGGGCACACGAACTCTGGTTATACACAGTGGTAATTCAGTGCATTTTTCACTGATCCTTTCCCTCCCCTGTCCCACTTCCCTGTGTCTCCACTGGCATTTTCTGGGATTCCCTCCCCAAAAGTGTATAAATTTTGCACACTTAATGCTTGACGCAGTGTTTCTGGGTGAACCGGATTTAAGGCACCTCACAGCCTATCTCCCTGTCCTCCTACTGTTGGCTCTGTTTTTAAAAGATTTTTAAGATTTTTTTTAAAAATGTGGACCATTTTTAAAGTCTTTATTGAATTTGTTACAATATTGTTTCTGTTTTATGTTTTGTTTTTTTTTTGGCCTCAAGTCATGTGGGATCTTAGCGCCCTGACTAGAGATTGAACTTGCACTCCCTGCATTGGAAAGTGATGTTGTAACCACTGGACCCCCAGGGAAGTCCCTGTTGACACACAGCAGCCTGAATGGCCTTCGACAACATCAGTCAGAGCAGATCACTGCCCTGCTCAAAATCTTCCAATGGCCACCCATTATGTCTAGAATAAAAAGGCAACACTTTATTATGGGCTGTATGTCAGTCCATCAGGCTGCTGCAACAAAATGTTGTTCACTGAGTAGTTCACAAACAGCAAACGTTTATATCTTATGGTTCTGGAGGCTGGGAAGTCCAAGATCATTACACCACAGGATTCGGTGTCTGGTAAGGCCCACTTTCTGGTTCCAGGTGGTGCCTTCTATTAATACCTGTAACCTTACAAGATGCATGGGGCAAGGGAGATTTTTCAGGCTTCTTTTCAGTTCAGTTCCAATCGCTCAGTCATGTCTGACTCTTTGCAACCCCATGGACTACAGCACGCCAGACTTCCCTGTCCATCACCAACTCCTGGAGCTTGCTCAAACTCAAGTCCATCGAGTTGGTGATGCCATCCAACCATCTCATCCTCTGTCGTCTCCTTCTCCTCCTGCCTTCAATCTTTCCCAGCATCAGAGTCTTTTCCAAGGAGTTAGTTCTTTGCATCAGGTGGCCAAAGTATTGGAGCTTCAGCTTCAGCATCAGTCTTTCCAATGAATATTCAGGGCTGATTTCCTTGAGGATTGACTGGTTTGATTTCCTTGCAGTTGAAAGGACTCTCAAGAGTTTTCTCCAACACCACAGTTCAAAAGCATCAGTTCTCCAGTGCTCAGCTTTCTTTATAGTCCAACTCTCACATCCATACATGACTACTGGAAAAACCATACCTTTGACTAGACGGGGCTTTGTGGGCAAAGTAATGTCTCTCCTTTTTAATATGCTGTGTAGGTTGGTCATAGCTTCTTTTATAAGGGCACTAATCCCATTTGTGAGGGCTCCTCCCTCATAGCCTCATCACCTGACAAACACTATCACCCTGGGCATCAGCTTTTTCAGCATAGGAATCTAGGAGCAACACAGACATTCAATCTACAGCAAAGTGCAAGGTCCTGCATTATCTGGTCCCTGCTTTACCTCTCCATTCAGTCACTCTGCCCCAACCCCAATAGCAATCTTCTTGTCCCTCAAACACTGAGTTTTTCCTGTCTTCTGTCTCAAGCATTTGCTTTCCCTCTGCTTGGAGAATTCTGTACCCAGATTTCTGTGTAGCTCACTCCTTATCAGTGCTATTCAGGTGCCAGCTCAACAATCAGCTCCTCCAAGAAGTGTTCTGTGACTACCCAATTTCAAGTAGCCTTACCCACACACCCACCACCCTGGTCATTCTTCGTAATATTGATAACTACCTAAAGCTCTCTGCTGCTGCTGCTGCTAAGTCGCTTCAGTCGTGTCCAACTCTGTGCAACCCCATAGACAGCAGTCCACCAGGCTCCCCCGTCCCTGGGATTCTCCAGGCAAGAACACTGGAGTGCATTGCCATTTCCTTCTCCAATGCATGAAGGTGAAAAGTGAAAGTGAAGTCGCTCAGTCGTGCCCGACTCTAGCAACCCCATGGACTGCAGCCCACCAGGCTCCCCCATCCCTGGGATTCTCCAGGCAAGAATACTGGAGTGGGTTGCCATTTCCTTCTCCAGTGCATGAAAGAGAAAAACGAAAGTGAAGTCGCTCAGTCTGTCCGACTGTTAGCGACCCCATGGACTGCAGCCCACCAGGCTCCTCCGTCCATTGGATTTTCCAGGCAAGAGTACTGGGGTGGGGTGCCATTGCCTTCCCCGATACTGGAGTCTAGGGGATGTATTTTTTAACTTGTTAATTTTGTGCTTCCTGCTTTGACCTCAGGGCTTGGAACATTGCTCAACTCTTAGTAGGCATTTGATAAATATTTGCAGAATGAGAAATGATCTAGACAAAAGAAGACAACACAAGTAGCAATGGAAAGGAGGAAGCTTTCAGAAAAATATTTGACAGGAGGAATCAATGGTATTAGACAACGAAAGAGATGTGGAAGGTGAGGGACAGGAAGGAGGTGTCCAAGGTGACACCAAGCTTGGAACCGTGCAGGAATCATGGTGCCATTCACCTTGAGTACAGTAAAGGGGAGGGCCTGGTGGGAAAGAGGATAGGTTTGTGCGGACATACTGAGTGTGAGGAGCCTGTGGGATGTCTAAGTGGAGACACCTAACAAAGGACTAAAAACGTGGGTCTGGAGAGTCAGAGAGGACTGAAAACTCAAGATGTGGAGCATGTGCAATTGAAGTTATGGAGGAAAATAACATCTCTCAAGGAAAACTTAAAGGTGGTGGTAGTGGTCATTTAGTCACTAAGTTGTGGCTGAATCTTGCAAACCCATGGACATAGCCCACCAGGCTCCTCTGTCCATGGGATTTCCTGGGCAAGAATACTGGAGTGGGTTGCCATGTCCTTCTCCAGGGGATCTTCCTGACCCAGGGATCAAGCCTGTTGTCTCCTGCGTTGCAAGCAGATTCTTTATCACTGAGCCCCCACCAAGGAAACCCAAACATTAGAGGAGGAGTTGTAGATTCTAATGCTTTCAGAGGCTAGGAAAATAGTGAAGATGTATGAACTAGCTCAGATCAAAACCATAAAAAGCGGTGGTTACTGCAGTGAGAATTGAAGGTAATATTTCCTATGTCTAAAGACATTCATGGTAAACATTATTAAAACATTGAGGGGGCCAATCAAAACAGGTCTTGGGTGGTCCATTAATTTGAGACCCCTAATGGAGGATGAGAAGATGGGTTTTCCTGTGACACTAGACCCTAGGAAAAACAACATTTAAGGGGCAGGCATGGCATGAAGAATCACATGAACAAGACTGAGGAGGAGCAACAAGAGAGGTGGGAAGAAACCAAGAGAAAGTCACGCGCAGCAGTCGAAGAAGAAGCAATCAGTGTTAGCAAGTGCTGCAGATAGGTCAGGTGGGGGAGAAGCCAAAAGGGACATTGGATTTAGCCAGTGGGAGTTCACTGCTGGCCTGATCAGGAGCAACTCCAATAGGAAAGGCAGAAGCCAGGCACAGGTCAATGAGACGTTAATGGAAAACGAGGATGTGGCAACAGCAGGGGGATAGATCAACCTTTAGAGAAGCTCTTCAGTGAAGGAAAGTAAATAAAGAGGATCTAGAAATTTTACTCCTGGATATGCAACAAAAACGTGTTAAAAAAAAGTGTTTATATGCATTTTAAAACACACAACTGGGGACTTCTCTGGTGGTCCAGTGGTTAAGAATCTGCCTTCCAATGGAGGGAATCTAGATTCAGTCCCTGGTCAGGGAACTAAGATCCCAAAGGCCAAGGGGCAACCAAGCTCACACACTACAACTAGAGAGCCCACTCACCACAGAGAATATCCTGGGTACTGCAATTAAGATCTGATGCAGCCAACAAATAAATACGTAAATGTTTTAAAATAAAATTTACAAACATTTATAGTGCTTTTTATTAATAATAGATAAAAATGAGAACGTACTCAAATGTCCAACAATAGTAGAACAAATAACTTAGGATATGGTCATACTGTGGAATATTACGCAGCAATGAAAAAGACTAAGTTACTGCTACACGCTCTGCATGACGAATCCCACAGAAATAACGCTGAGTGAAAGAAACCAGGCACCAAAGTACATCTGAATTATTTTGTTAAATGAAGTTCAACAACAAACACATCTGTGAAACACAGCAAAAGACATCTACAATGGTAAAGGTTAAAATGGTGCCTACTACTCACAGGTATAAGGAACAAACTTGCAGTTATCAGAGAGAGAGAGAATAGGGGATGGGAAATACAGGAGTTGGGGGGGAAAGGAGGTTATTATGGAATTATAAGAAATCAACTGTGTGAAACCTTTGAAAATGGTGAAGCACTATAGAATTTAAAGAATCTTTCACTCAAAAAAATAATAAAATGGTGATTGCCTTTGTGGAAAGAGAATTACCTAATAAGAGCACAAAGAACTTAGCCAGCGAGTTGGCAGGCAATATTTTGTATTTTGTGGTGGTGGATATATTGGCATAAACATATGTAAAAATGCTGGTCAGGAAGCTAATTTCTCACATGCTTTGCAGCCAAAAAGTCAAAACAGAAGCAATGCCATAACAAATTCAATAAAGGCTTTAAAAATGATTCACATCAAACAAAATCTTAAAACATTTTTTTAAGCTATAAAGTATATCTCAATCAAAAAGTAAGAGAAAAAGAAGAGAAAGAGGACAATAGACTGAGGAGACTGGGATTACCTTCTAGAAGAAGCTCAGTTCCCACTTTAGATCACATATCAGGGCTGCTGTAGACATTTTGGCAAAGAAGAAAAAACTGAAACTAAGAAAGGCTATTTTTGTTGTTACTTATTAATTACAAAGAGAAAATGGTAAGTGTTTACTAAAGAAAAATGAAATAATCGAAGTTAGTATTCCCAACTTTCTTTATAGTCCAACTCTCACATCCATACATGACTACTGGAAAAACCATAGCTTTGACTAGACGGGGCTTTGTGGGCAAAGTAATGTCTCTCCTTTTTAATATGCTGTGTAGGTTGGTCATAGCTTCTTTTATAAGGGCACTAATCCCATTTGTGAGGGCTCCTCCCTCATAGCCTCATCACCTGACAAACACTATCACCCTGGGCATCAGCTTTTTCAGCATAGGAATCTAGGAGCAACACAGACATTCAATCTACAGCAAAGTGCAAGGTCCTGCATTATCTGGTCCCTGCTTTACCTCTCCATTCAGTCACTCTGCCCCAACCCCAATAGCAATCTTCTTGTCCCTCAAACACTGAGTTTTTCCTGTCTTCTGTCTCAAGCATTTGCTTTCCCTCTGCTTGGAGAATTCTGTACCCAGATTTCTGTGTAGCTCACTCCTTATCAGTGCTATTCAGGTGCCAGCTCAACAATCAGCTCCTCCAAGAAGTGTTCTGTGACTACCCAATTTCAAGTAGCCTTACCCACACACCCACCACCCTGGTCATTCTTCGTAATATTGATAACTACCTAAAGCTCTCTGCTGCTGCTGCTGCTAAGTCGCTTCAGTCGTGTCCAACTCTGTGCAACCCCATAGACAGCAGTCCACCAGGCTCCCCCGTCCCTGGGATTCTCCAGGCAAGAACACTGGAGTGCATTGCCATTTCCTTCTCCAGTGCATGAAGGTGAAAAGTGAAAGTGAAGTCGCTCAGTCGTGCCCGACTCTAGCAACCCCATGGACTGCAGCCCACCAGGCTCCCCCATCCCTGGGATTCTCCAGGCAAGAATACTGGAGTGGGTTGCCATTTCCTTCTCCAGTGCATGAAAGAGAAAAACGAAAGTGAAGTCGCTCAGTCTGTCCGACTGTTAGCGACCCCATGGACTGCAGCCCACCAGGCTCCTCCATCCATTGGATTTTCCAGGCAAGAGTACTGGGGTGGGGTGCCATTGCCTTCCCCGATACTGGAGCCTAGGGGATGTATTTTTTAACTTGTTAATTTTGTGCTTCCTGCTTTGACCTCAGGGCTTGGAACATTGCTCAACTCTTAGTAGGCATTTGATAAATATTTGCAGAATGAGAAATGATCTAGACAAAAGAAGACAACACAAGTAGCAATGGAAAGGAGGAAGCTTTCAGAAAAATATTTGACAGGAGGAATCAATGGTATTAGACAACGAAAGAGATGTGGAAGGTGAGGGACAGGAAGGAGGTGTCCAAGGTGACACCAAGCTTGGAACCGTGCAGGAATCATGGTGCCATTCACCTTGAGTACAGTAAAGGGGAGGGCCTGGTGGGAAAGAGGATAGGTTTGTGCGGACATACTGAGTGTGAGGAGCCTGTGGGATGTCTAAGTGGAGACACCTAACAAAGGACTAAAAACGTGGGTCTGGAGAGTCAGAGAGGACTGAAAACTCAAGATGTGGAGCATGTGCAATTGAAGTTATGGANAATCTGAACCAAACGGTGAGAAAACAGTAAATGAGTACAAACTCAGGTACCTTTCGCCACATTGCTGGCCTTTGACCTTCAAAAGTGTCAAAGTAAAAAAAAAAACACAAAGAAGGACTGAGGAACTGTCCAAGATTATTTGCTCATTGAACACACTATGAAATCCTAAAGAGGATTAGAGACCTGGTGAGATATTTGTAAAAGACTTTCTTTTGATAATATTTTAAAAATTGGGGTATAATTTATTGGTTAGATAATACTCTTATATGAATGTAAAATGTCTTGATTTTGGTAACCACTGTAGTTACGTGATTATTCTTAGGAAGCATACGCTGAAGGTTTTAGGAGTAAAAGGGACCTAATGTCTCAGCTATATTTCTTAATGGTTTAGAAAATAGACAGAAAGAGAAAACAAATGGGACAAATGTGAGTAACTGGTGAATTTGAGGGAAGGTTATACGCGAATTTCTTGTACTATTCTTGCAACATTGAAATGATATCAAACCAAAAAGCTATTCCAAAAATATAATGCAAAGCATGACAATTTCATAAACATATTAACATCTCATTTGTGCAAATCTTTTTAAAAAGAGGGGAGGGAGGGTTGTGAAGTATCTGCCCCTTTCCTTGTACCTTTGCCAAGAAAGAAGAGAGCCAAGGCTAGTTTTGAGAAAAATTAAGGAGACGGGACATCTTTTTACCCAGGGTAACATGCCTTTTCTGGCTTGAATCAGAAAATGAGAGAGGTACTCATGTCCCAGCATAGCTGGACAAACAAGCTAGAAGACCACAACCCCAGCTTCGGGGATTTTCTGGTTAAACTAATGAGACATTACAAAATTTTCTTCAGTTATGTAGTCAAAAAAAACAAAAAACCAACCCTCCCAGGACTGCCCTGGCGGTCCCATGGTTAAGAATCTGCCTTGCAACGCAGGGAACTGGAGTTTGATCCCTGCTTGGAGAACAAAGTTCCCACATGCCATTCAGCAGCTAAGTCTGTGTGCCCCAGCGCCGCAACTACTGAACCAGTGAACCACAACTAGAGAGTCTGTGCATTGCAACGGAAGATCCCTCACGAGGCAACAAAGATCCAGCATGCCACAACTAAGACCTGAGGCAGCCAAAGAAATAAGTATCTTTTTAAAAAGTCAACCCTCAAACAAGAAACCTTACAGCAAGGGACTAGCTTGAGACCAAGTTGTGTTTATCCTAGAGTGACAATATATCAAAGCACGTAAGGGTCACAAGGCTTGCAGTTTATTTGTTCTGGATTCAAATCTTGGCTCCATCATTTACCAAATAGATGGTGTGGGGAAAGCCCATGTGATCTCTAAGGGCCTCAATTTGCTCAGCGTAAAACCAAGACTTTCAATAGTACCTGCCTCCAAGGGCTGTCTTGAGAAATACACAAGACAGTGAATGATAATACTGAGCCCGGCACATGGAGAGCACTTAATAAATGAAAACACAAATGGAAAAAATAATAAAAGTAACCTGAGGAGTCAAATGTATTCAGAAAACTGGTTTGGGCTTTCTAAGAATAACTTATCATAATGCTATTGAATATTTACTCCATGCCTGGTGCGTGAAATACTTGATTTCATTTAATCTTCACAACCATCCAATGAGATAAGTATTTTTTCCATTTCAAAACTGAGAATACAAGACCTAGAATGGTTACTCTGCTTACTGAAAGTCACACAGCTAACAGGAGTTGAATCTACTATCGAGAGTTAAGGCAACCCAGTTTGGTTCAAGGACACAGAGATTAGAGGGGTGATGTGATAGTCAAGTGACTGTCTTCAGCGTTGTCCTTCATCTAGTTACCTGGAAGGGTCAGCCCATTTGGATGGGGATCAAGTAAGTTCCAAGGTCAAGGGACTTCTAATGACTTTTTAAGGAAGTCAGCAAAAGCTGTTGCCTTTGATACTCCAGCCTGGGTTCTCGCAGCTTAGATGACAACCAGCAATGACTCAGAAATGGATCTGACTGCCACAGGAAACAGCACCCTTGGCACAGATACAACAGCTTTCAACACTGGACACTGGCAACCTCAGCACTGATGCTGACGGGCCTGAGCAGCCATGCATCTTCTGTTGGTATCAGCAGGAAACATTCGTGACAAGCTGGAGTCTTAGAGCAGGAATATGGAACTGAGGTAGGGGGGAGTTGGACAAGAGAATTAGACCCAGGAACACATATTAATACCCTGCCAGGAGCGACCAGCCAGAGGTTGGACCTACCCGGTGAAAGTCCAAGGAGAAAATGAATACTACTTCTTGATAAGAGGACTGTGTTTTTTATGCCAGGCTGAAGAGGCTGGAGGATTGATTATAGCTCACATAGCATGAAGAATTCTGATGCTCACATGATGCTAGCCAGACAGAAGACAATAGCTAGATGATTTATATTCTTATAGCTTAGGTTAGGCTTCTCTGGTAGCTCAGACAGGAAAGAATCGGCCTGCAAGGCAGGAGACCTGAGTTCAATCCCCGGGTCAGGAAGATCCCCTGGAGAAGGAAATGGCAACCCACTCCAGTATTCTTGCCTGGAGAATCCCATGGACAGAGGAGCCTGGTGGGCTACAGTCCCTGGGGTTGCAAAAAGTTGGACATGACCGAGCACCTAACACACTCGTCTTATGTTAGTGAAAGGTTTGCAATGTGCTTGTCTAATAACCACCTTCTTTTAGATCTTTGCAAACAGCTTGGAATGAGAAATGTCCTTGCCTGTCTGATAACACGTGGGACTCAGAAGGAACTTTCTAAGGATAAGACTCACCCATCCAACTTCAAACACACTAATCCTGCCATTTCCTTGGAAATGTCCTGCACAGAAAATCGGCCTGCACTGACCGCACTGCCACTCTCCTGTACTTTTCCTTTATTTTTTTGGCTTCACTGGCATGTGGGAATCTTAGTTCCCCAATCAGGGATCAAACCCATATGCCCCGCATTGAAAGTGCAGAGACTTAACCACTGGATGCCCAGGGAATTCCCTCCAGTATGTTATCTGCTGGTTGGTTGATTGGTTTTATTGGTTGGTAGGTTTTGGAGACAGTGATATAATTAAGAATATTTAATTATCTAATTAAATATTTAATTATGCTCATCATGTGAGCATCAGAATTCTTCAAGAATGAGGCACAGGTCCCAAGTGGGCCCTATGACATTGGGCTATTAATTTTTCTGGGCTTTAATTTACTTATTTGTAAAATAAAAAGGACCTGAATAGATGACTGAGAAGGCCCCATCCAACTCTGAAATTCTAAATCTATGTAAGTTTCCACATCAGACCTCTCTAGAGACCGAAGATTTTATTTAACTTCACATAGATTCTTGAGTTTCTGCCATTCACGTTCCACTTTTTAAATTCTCCCATAAACTTTATATAGGTTCTCATACAATTATTAAAGATTTGATAAAATAACAGAATCAATTATAAAAGCTCAGGCAACAGGAAAGAAAATGATGCTTTATAATCTAAGAAATCTGTCCAAATGCTAGAATTTTTCTTCAAAGTGCATCACAAGTTGGAATAATCTCCTCCTTCCTGGACTGGAAGTCAGTATTTCTTTCACTTCTACCCTATTCACTCCATTCCGAAGTGTTATTTGCCAAATTTCTGAGCTGGTGAGATGGACTCACCACTTGACTTGTGATTGGTTCTATATACTTGGTGGAAGAAGCAAACCAGAACAGTTCTCCTATCAGCTCTGCCAAACCATCCAGCATCACCCTCGCACCTGTCACTTTGATAGGGTGACTGATGCTGCTGCTGCTAAGTCGCTTGAGTCGTGTCCAGCTCTGTGCGACCCCATACACGGCAGCCCACTAGGCTCCTTTGTCCCTGGGATTCTTCAGGCAAGAATACTGGAGTGGGGTGCCACTGCCTTCTCCAATGCATGAAAGTGAAAGTGAAGTCGCTCAGTCGTGCCCGACTCTTCGCGACCCCATGGACTGCAGCCTACCGGGCTCCTCCATCCATGGGATTTTCCAGGCGAGGGTACTGGAGTGGGGTGCCATCACCTTCTCCAATGCATGAAAGTGAAAGTGAAGTCGCTCAGTCGTGCCCGACTCTTCGCAACCCCATGGACTGCAGCCTACCGGGCTCCTCCGTCCATGGGATTTTCCAGGCGAGCGTACTGGAGTGGGTGCCATTGCCTTCTCCAAGGTGACTGGTACCACCTTGTTTTTGTTGATCACATTTCTGTCTTTCCAATGATAAGTGGTCACTTTAATTGGATACTAATAAAGTGGCTTAATGGTAAAGAATCCAGTTGCCAATGCAAGAGACACAGGTTTGATCCCTGGGTTGGGAAGGTCCCCTGGAGAAGGAAAGGGCAACCCACTCCAGTATTCTTGCCTGGAGAACCCCATGGACAGAGAAGACTGGCCGGCTACAGTCCATGGGTTGCAAAGAGCTGGACACAGCTTAGCAACTGAACAACAACTGAGTGTGAGGCAGTACCTCAGCTGAATAGACAGGCGCCCACGCAGGCTTTCCCATGACAGAGCAGTCTCTGGTGTCTAAAATTCTACCTTCTGGGCCTCATTTCAGTTCATGTTCTTAATTGCATCTCTGAGTGATTTGAGCAGAAAATGAATTTATTAAAGGATATTGGTAGTTCACGGCATCTCTGGAGAGGCTAGGAAACCAGGCTTGAAGGGTATACAGAAAATGTGCAGATCACACTTGCAACTGACCTGAGATGTCCAGAGAGCTGGTATTTTTGGCTTCCAGAGGTAGGTAAACTAAAACTAAAAATGAAAACTCATTAGGTGGAAAGTGCCCCAAACACTGGAGAAGGGCAGAAGCTGGAAGGCCAAAGAGAATAATAAATGTTCACTATAGTTTCATCCTCTGGTTTACATAATAGCCCGGAAACTTTTTTTTTTTTTTTTTCTCCAGGAGTCTAAAAATTGCAATGTAGCAAATGGTCAGGTGGAAGGAAACTGGTGTCTATCACTAACCTTGTGCCTAGAAGGTTCACTTGCAATATCTTAGAACAACTCTGCAACATGGGTCTCATTATCGGCATCCTTATTATGTAGTATATTATTAGCCTCCAAGGATAGATTAAGTAATTTACATGCTGAATTGCTGTTACGTCACTCAGTCATGCCCTACCCTTTGTGACCCCATGGACTGCAGCATGCCAGGCATCCCTGTCCTTCACCATCTCCCAGAGCTTGCTCAAACCCATGTCCATTGAGTTGGTGATGCCATCCAGCCATCTCATCCTCAATTGTCCCCTTCTCCTCCTGCCTTCAATTTTTCCCAGCTTTGGGGTCTTTTCTACTGAATCGACTCTACGCATCAGGTGGCCAAAGTATTGGAACTTCAGCTTCAGCATCAGTCCTTTCAATGAATATTCAGGACTGATTTCCTTGAGGATTGACTGCTTTGATCTCCTTGTTGTCCAAGGGGCTCTCAAGAGTCTTCTTCAACACCACAGTTCAAAAGCATCAATTCTTTGGGGCTCAGCCCTCTTTATGGTCCAACTCTCACATCCATACATGACTACTGGAAAAACTATAGTTTGACTAGATGGACCTAGCAGTCCATGGAGTCGCTAAGAGTCAGGCACGACTGAGCGACTTCACTTTCACTTTCACTTTCATGCATTGGAGAAAGAAATGGCAAGCCACTCCAGTATTCTTGCCTGGAGAATCCCAGATACGGAGGAGCCTAGTGGGCAGCCGTCTATGGGGTCACACAGAGTCAGATATGACTGAAGCGACTTAGCAGCAGCAGCAGCAGCAGCAGCAGGTTGTCATAGTTTTTCTTCAAAGGAGCAAATATTTTAATTTCATGGCTGCAGTCACCATCTGCAGTGATTTTGTACCCCCCTAAATTGTATGTTAAAGTCCTAATCCTCAGAGTGTGACTTTATTTGGAGATTGGGTCTTTACAAAGTTAATCAAGTTAAAATCATCGAAAATGATTGGTGTCTTCATGAAAAAAGAGAAAGCTGGAGATCTATGCACCCAAGGCGAATACCATGTGAAGATGAAAGCAGAGATTGGGATGGTACTTCTACAAGCTAAGAACACCAAAAATTGCCAGCAAACAATACGGATTCTCCTTCAAAACCCTTAAAAAAGCCAGTCCTTGACCTAGGACCTCTGGCCTTCAGAAATGTGAGATAATACATTTTTGTTGCTTAAGCCACCCAGTTTGTATGGCAGCCCTACTGAACAGAGAGAGTAATTTACTCAAATTCTTAAAGCCAATGAGAAGCAGAGCTAGGTTTGAATCCAGGTCTGACCGATTTCAACATCCCAGTTTTCTTCACTATAACTGTCACAATTCCTGTCTATAGAAAACCCTGGGATGATCTATAACCTAGGCTTAATGGTGATCGTATATTTTAAGCTGAAGGAAAGTTGCGTGGGAAAGATGTCAGTTTGAATTCGAGGTGCATGAGGATATCCAAGTGTCCAGTGAATAGTTGGATATATGAAAATGTAGAGTTCAGGGAGACAGTCCGGGTCAAGAAAGATGATGGAAGTCATTAATATACAGGTAAAAACTGAAACCTTGAGTGTGAATGAGATGAACCAGGAAGAATACACTGAGTAGGAACCAGCTGGCTGGTGATGGAACACTGCTGCAGCAGAGACTTTTACCCATCTGCATTCTTTCCATTTCCCATACACAGCAATAGAAATTTTAGCTGAGCGCATGGCCTCCCCAAATAAAGACTACATTTCCCAGGCCCCTTTGCATCAGGGTGTGGCCATATTCTGGCTAGTGGGATGCCAGATGTCAGCTTCCGGAAAACTTTCTTAAGAGACAGTTTATGCCCTTTCTACTTTTTGTTGACAACTTTCCCCTGTACTGCTCCCCGGAACTTTGATGCTGCCTTGAATCACAAAGATGAGGATCAATTCCAGGGAATTGTAGGTCAGTAAGTGAAAGAGGACTTCCTGAAACAGAGATGCTGTACCAGCTCTGGACTGCAAATATTTGGACATTTGTATGAAAGTTAGTTAAATTNCCCCTGTCCTGCTCCCCGGAACTTTGATGCTGCCTTGAATCACAAAGATGAGGATCAATTCCAGGGAATTGTAGGTCAGTAAGTGAAAGAGGACTTCCTGAAACAGAGATGCTGTACCAGCTCTGGACTGCAAATATTTGGACATTTGTATGAAAGTTAGTTAAATTGATATTTTGTTCAAGTCAGTGTTGTTTTTTTCTAGTTATTCACTGCTATACCAAATTCCGACTAACATACTTGGTGAACACTGGCATTGAGGGGGTGGTACAGGAAGATGAAAATGAGATTAAAAAAAATAACAATATAATGCACATCTAGCACTCTACTTCGGAGAAAGCAATGGCACCCCACTCCAGTACTCTTGCCTGGAAAATTCCATGGACGGAGGAGCCCGGAAGCCTGCAGTCCATGGGATCGCTGAGGGTCGGACAAGTGAGCGACTTCACTTCCACTTTTCACTTTCATGCCTTGGAGAAGGAAATGGCAACCCATTCCACTGTTCTTGCCTGGAGAATCCCAGGGACAGCGGAGCCTGGTGGGTTGCCATCTATGGGGTCGCACAGAGTCGGACACGACTGAAGTGACTTAGCAGCACTCTACTTGCCCATAGAAGCATCATCCTTCTGGAAATAATTCTTCTAACCGGGTGCTTCCATTAGAAACTGCCATCTTTTTATAAACCCTGCCTTCCTAACTACAGTGACTAATCTATTGTAGTGATTGGTCCAGGGGTAGGTGTTTGACTCAAGGTAAGTAAAGCAGAGGCCCTCCTTGAGATTTTTACCTTGAGGTCAAAGAAAGCGATTATCAGACTCTCTAAGACTTTTAAATCCAGGAGCCGTTGATGGCCATGTCTCTTATCACATGCAGAGAATTGGTCTGAGAGAATGAAGCCACTATGGAGGAAGGAGAAGCATGAAGGGCCTGGAGAGTCCTGCCACCATGGTCCCTGGTTCAGTCACTCTTGAGTTCCGTCCATACATCTTTCTTTCAAACCCATACATCTTGGGCTTCTATCGCCTGTGAGCAAAAGGATCCTGAGCAATACAGTCAAGGATCTAGGAGGAGAATGAAGAAAGCTTACTGTCACAGTGTCAACAGTGTCAAGGAATCAGTTACAGACCAAAAAAACTGTCTGATGGATTTGTCAATTAAGGTGGTCACCTTCATGAGAGCAATTTAGTACAGCTGAGCTGGAACCCCGGTGAGTTTCAGCGAGTTCAAGAGTGAACAGAAAGTTAAGAAGAGGCAGGGGGTAAACAGACCTCTTCTGAGGAACTGGAAGGGCAAAGAAAGGAGAAACTTTGAAGAGTGGCTACAGTGGGCCTTGGGTTAGGGAGAATTTTATTAAAAAGCAAAAATCTTGTTTTAAAAATAGACTTTCATTAATTTAATTGAAGATATTTCTTCCACCCTAATATGTACATTAACGGCTTCTGAATGCAGGGGAAAGAAGATTGGGAAAGAAACATGGAGACTTCTCTGGTGGTCCAGTGGTGAAGACTGGAAGCTTCCACTGCAGGGGGCATGGGTCCCATCCCTGCTCAGGGAACTGCGAGCCAACACTCACACGCAAAACAAGGCAAAAATCTTCACCGTGTTTATAGGCTGAGCAGCAGAAGCGGTTGGAGACACGGAAAATGGGAGGCGTGTAAAAACTGATCACAGTGAAAGTGTTAGTTGCTCCGTTGTGTCTGAGTCTTTGGGACCCCATGGACTGTAGCCCGCCAGGCTCCTCTATCCATGAAATTCTCCAGGCAAGATACTGGAGTGGGTAGCCATCCCCTTCTCCAAGGGATCTTCCTGACCCAGGGATCGAACTCAGGCCTCCCACGTTCCAGGCAGATTCTCTACTGTCTGAGCCACCAAGGAAGCCCCTCCAAAACTGATAAGGCTATGACCCAATTGGAATGGGAGGGGATGTAACTGAGAACCAAGAGCAGGCACTGAACTGGAGGGAGGACCTTCCTCAGGAAAGGAGGAAAGGATGGGGTGCAGTGGGCAAAGCTGGAGTCTCTTACCTTTGAAAGCCTCGATTTTCTCATGAAGAAAGAGACTCACGAGGTGAGACAGAGGAGGGCAAGAGTAAGAAGGCAACTTGAGGCAAGCAGAGAGACCTTCTTCCTTGACTGATGAAGGGGAGTGACCAGTGCGGGAGAGGAGGCTGCTCTGGGGCAGCCCTGACGCGCGGGCTAGAACTAGGGGCCAAGAAGGGCTCTTTGGGGCCACTCTCCAGCTTTCTCCAACAGTGGTCCTCTGTCTTGGTCAATCAATGAGGGAAGCAACAGTCACACTATCTCAAGTTTTCCAGACAGATGAAGAGCAAGGACTGGAGAACAGAGGTGATGGGGAGACAGTGTTCTGATGCTGTGATGCAGGACTTATGCTAGGTAACGGAAAGCAGGAGAAGCTGAATGCCTGGCATCGGGAGAAGGGCACAGATGCAGGGGGAGAGTGGGAACATGGAGGCTTACAAAACACAGAAGCATCTCTGGGTAAGGAAAAATAATCCGTGGACTCTAAATTTTAAAACAGGACTTTGCTGTTTTTAAGACCTGCCTTACAGAGAGGGAGGACTAGAGTCCCTGCCGGCCAGGGCCTGGGAACCATCGTACCAGCTTCTTTTACCATTTTATTTACTTATTTTTGGCTGTGCCGGGTCTTCGTTGCTGCGTAGGCTTTCTCTTGTTTCTAGCTGTGGTGCCTGGGCTTCTCTGCAGCAGCTTCTCTTATTTTGGAGCAGCCTCTAAAGTACATGGGCTTAGGAGTTGCAGATCCAGGGCTCTAGTGCAGAGGCTCAGTAACTGCGGCATACGGGCTTAGTGGCTCCATGGCATGTGGGATCTTCCCGGGTCAGGGATTGAACCCACGTCTCCTGCATTGGCAGGCAGATTCTTTACCATTGAGCCACCAGGGAAACCCTTGTAGCCCTTTCTTAACATGCTTATTTACATATAGGCTGTCGGATGCACCTACATATACCCAAGACACAGCTTTACACACACATGTGCTTTCAGAAATTTATTTGTGGTTCACAGAGGAGAGAGGTCAAATGCTGGCAAAAAAAAAAAAAAAAAAACCTCCAAAAGAGAAAGCGATAATTTGCATTTGCAAATAGATCAAATATGTATTTGAAAACAAGAGGAGTCAAGAGTAGTCCAAAGAAGCCAGGGGAGTATGAGGTTGAAATTCTGTAAAGTGTTCATGACAGTGAAAGTCACTCAGTCGTGTCCAACTCTTTGTGACCCCATGGACTATACAGTCCATGAAATTCTCCAGGTCAGAGTACTAGAGTGGGTAGTCTTTCCCTTATCCAGAGGATCCTCCCAACCCCGGGATTGAACCCAAGTCTCCTGCATCGCAGGCAGATTCTTTACCAGCTGAGTCACAAGGGAAGCCCAAGAATACTGGAGTGGGTAGCCTATCCCTTCTCTAGCAGATCTTCCAGACCCAGGAATTGAACCAGGGTCTCCTGCATTGCAGGCAGATTCTTTACCAACTAAGCTATCAGGGAAGTGTTCATGACAGTAGATTAGTGGAACAAAACATTAAATATCATTTCTGTTGATTTAGTTTCATATTTTAACTGAATATGTGATACAAACTTCTGATTTTGAGGAGGTTAGTTTCCTTACCACCTCCCATCATTCTGCATAAACAAGTTTGGTTTTCAGAGAATGACTCCTGGAGGAGATTGGCTGTAAAATTCCATCTCCCTTCTCCCAGTGACTACAGTGCAGATGAAGGCAAACACAGGGTCCTTCAGTTAGGCGCAGAGGAATGTAAACCCCACAGCCCCAGCTCAGGGATGCAAAGAGAGGAACAATCTTGCACAGACAAGGACTGATAGCAACCCAGTTCTATCAGTCTGAGCATTGACCAAGTAAAGAACTAAATGCTTGGGATTTCTCTGGTGGTCCAGTGGCTAAGACTCTGAGCTTCCAATGCAGGGGGCCTCGATTCGATCCCTGGTCAGAGAACTGGATCTTGCATGCCACACTAGGAATTCGAATGTCGCAACTGAAGATCCCTCATGCTACAATGAAGACCTGGCACAGACAAATAAATAATTTTTTTTTTTTAAAAGAACTAAATGTTTGGTTTTAAGAATAAAGATCCAGAGGGTAGAGGCAGGCTGGGCCTGAGCTAGCAGGAACCCAGGCAGAGGATCCTGGCTGGCCAGGAATGCCCCTTGCAGCCATATCAGGCCAGGAGGATCACTGCAGGAACCACTGTGAGGCTTGATAATTTATAGCTTCTAAATATGTATCACACTCGGGGCTTCCCTGGTGCCTCAGTGGTAGAGAATCCACCTGCCAGTGCAGGAGACACGGGTTAGATCCCTGGCCTGAGAAGATCCCCTGGAGAAGGAAATGGCCACCCACTCCAGTATCCTTGCCTGGGAAATCCCATGGGCAGAGGAGCCTGGTGGGCTACAGTTCACAGGGTCACAGAGAGTTGGACTAGACTGAAGCAACAGAGCAAACACATATCACCCTCCATCTAGGTCTCATTTCAGGGCATGGGCTCACTTACCCTGAAACATCCTGTTGTCACTTTCAAAAAGTCCCAGCTTGGAGAAACCCATAAATTGGCAACCAAACCCAAGACAGAAACCCAATTCAAACTGGCTTATAAATAAAAGGGGAGAAGGCCATGGCAACCCACTCCAGTACCCTTGCCTGGAAATTCCCATGGATGGAGGAGCCTGGTAGGCTACAGTCCATGGGGTCGCTAGGAGTCAGACACGACTGAGCGAATTCACTTTCACTTTTCACTTTCATGCATTGGAGAAGGAAATGGCAACCCACTCCAGTGTTCTTGCCTGGAGAATCCCAGGAATGGGGGAGCCTGGTGGGTTGCAGTCTATGGGGTTGCACAGAGTCAGACATGACTGAAGCGACTTAGCAGCAGCAGCATAAATAAAAGGGTTTTAGTTCACATAGTCAACAAATATTTATTGAGAGCCTACTATGTGTGAGGCAACTAAAAGTTTGGAGGTAACTTTACCAGCTTCAGGTACAGCCTGATCCAGCAGCTTAGATATTTTTACTGAGGACTTGATTTTCTCTTTGTTTCTCTGCCCTGCCTTCCACACACTCATTCTTGAACTCCACACGGTTGTTCTATTCTCACTTCCTCTTATCCAGCAGCTCATCCTCCTCACCTTACACTATCACGAGAAGAGACAGTCTCCCCGGATAGCTCCGTCAGAATCCCCACAATCCCCTCTCTGTGGCCATGTGCCTGTCCCTGACCAATCAGGGTGGCTGGGGATGAGATGTGCTGATTAGTCTAAACAAATAAAGGCCCACCCCCTGGAACTGTAGATGGGGCCACACCCACCCCAACCACCTGGGGGAGAAGTGAATTTAGGAAGAGAATAAGGGATAGACAGCCTATTCCAGTGTTCTTGGGCTTCCCTGGTGGCTCAGATGGGAAAGAATCTGCCTACAATGCGGGAGACCTGGGTTCAGTCCCTGGGTTGGGAAGGTCCCCTGGAGGAGGGCATGGCAGCTCACTCCTGTATTCTTGCCTGGAGATTCCCTATGGACAGAGAGCCTGGCAGGTTATAGTCCATGGGCTCACAAAGAGTCAGACACGACTGAGCAACTAAGGACAGCACAGCCCCAAGATGCTGTTGGTAGCGGAAGGGTGAATGAATGCTAGACAAGCAGGCAACAGATAGTCATGTACATCTTCTCATTGTTCCAGCTACTCAGAAACTCCACAGAGTGGTTAAGAGCACAGCTGGAGTTCCACTACCTGGGTTAGAATCCAAGTACCACGATTAGGAACTGATTGATCTTGAGACCATTACTTAACCTCACTGTGCTTCCATTCCCTGTAAAGTGAAGACAATGATAGCACCTGCCTCATAGGACTGGGATGAGGATTAACTGAGTTCGTGTTCGTAAAGCAGTTAGAACAAAGATTAGCACTTAGCAAGCATTTGTTAAAATAAATGTGTTCAGAGCTAGCGGGGGATTATGCACAGAGCAGAGGAGCAAATAAATGCTTATAGACAGGACGGAATGAGTGACACAGCTGGGAGCAAGTCCTCAAACTGTCTAGACTTTCCTGCCCTCTCAAGGCTGGTCCTCCTGCTCTGGAGTTCCACTGTTTTGAGGCTGTTTTCCGAGGAAGCTGGCAGCTGGATGGAGCTAAGTCCCCTTGCCCCCACAGCCATGTTTAAGATGGCACTGCCCTAGAAGAGACATCACTAGAGCAACACCTTGTCTTACAAACTGGCAAGGATTCTCTAGTCTGGATCCTGGGGGCTCCTCAAGGCACTTCTAGAATAAATGATCTACCTGTGTCACGATCATCTGTATGAAGACTTAGGGCTGGTTTATCTTCAGCCTGTGACTTTTCACGCTTCTCAAGCTGTTCAAAAATGAACTGTAATCAAGCTGATCTATAGATAGACAGTTCCTGTTTCTGAGCATGCTGAATGATGATGGGTGTGTTTATGTATTTGCATAAAGCTGATGGAGGTAGACGGCTAGGGTATTTGGTTTTATTAAAGATGGGGATGAGGAGTCTCCTCCCAGAATCGGAGCCAGAGAAGGAAAGGTGAAAATAAGAGAGTTGAAAATCAGGATGCATTTTAGCTTTTCCAAATGGAAAGGGATTAAATACAAGATGAAGTTTATCAATGCTTGGTCTATAAGGAAAGAGTGAGCTGGTTTAAATAAGAAACTGGCCAACAGGTGAAGGACAGGTGAAGGGGTGTGTGATCTGCCTTTCCTGTCTGCCTCCTCCCTGCCCTTTTCCTGTATACACACTAGAAGAAGATGTAATCGGCTCTGTATTCTATGTACAGGGATATTTAGATATGCAAATGAGCATAGCTTGTTAATGCATCAAGGGTGATTACACTGTGGGGAGCCGCCAGCCCTGGCTGAACAATAGATGAAGGGATGCCAGGTGTCTGTGGCGGGGTCGGGGGAAGGGAGGTTGGATTATTTTAAGCCCCCTCCCTGCCCTGGCCTCAGTGCCACAGACCTGACTGCTAAATGAAAATGTTGGGGTAAATTCTTCCTTCAGTTCCTTCTGGGTCCCAGACTCTAAAATCTAATGAGTTGGGACTTCCCCGGTGGTCCAGTGGTTAAGACTGCATGCTTCCAACACAGGGAGCGCCAGTTCCAGCCCTGGTGGGGGCTGGAGAACAGATTCCACATGCCACAGGGCGCAGCCAAAAGATTTTAAAAAAAGAAGAAGTTTAATAAAAAAAAAAAAANCAAGACACAGCTTTACACACACATGTGCTTTCAGAAATTTATTTGTGGTTCACAGAGGAGAGAGGTCAAATGCTGGCAAAAAAAAAAAAAAAAAAAAACCCTCCAAAAGAGAAAGCGATAATTTCCATTTGCAAATAGATCAAATATGTATTTGAAAACAAGAGGAGTCAAGAGTAGTCCAAAGAAGCCAGGGGAGTATGAGGTTGAAATTCTGTAAAGTGTTCATGACAGTGAAAGTCACTCAGTCGTGTCCAACTCTTTGTGACCCCATGGACTATACAGTCCATGAAATTCTCCAGGTCAGAGTACTAGAGTGGGTAGTCTTTCCCTTATCCAGAGGATCCTCCCAACCCCGGGATTGAACCCAAGTCTCCTGCATCGCAGGCAGATTCTTTACCAGCTGAGTCACAAGGGAAGCCCAAGAATACTGGAGTGGGTAGCCTATCCCTTCTCTAGCAGATCTTCCAGACCCAGGAATTGAACCAGGGTCTCCTGCATTGCAGGCAGATTCTTTACCAACTAAGCTATCAGGGAAGCGTTCATGACAGTAGATTAGTGGAACAAAACATTAAATATCATTTCTGTTGATTTAGTTTCATATTTTAACTGAATATGTGATACAAACTTCTGATTTTGAGGAGGTTAGTTTCCTTACCACCTCCCATCATTCTGCATAAACAAGTTTGGTTTTCAGAGAATGACTCCTGGAGGAGATTGGCTGTAAAATTCCATCTCCCTTCTCCCAGTGACTACAGTGCAGATGAAGGCAAACACAGGGTCCTTCAGTTAGGCGCAGAGGAATGTAAACCCCACAGCCCCAGCTCAGGGATGCAAAGAGAGGAACAATCTTGCACAGACAAGGACTGATAGCAACCCAGTTCTATCAGTCTGAGCATTGACCAAGTAAAGAACTAAATGCTTGGGATTTCTCTGGTGGTCCAGTGGCTAAGACTCTGAGCTTCCAATGCAGGGGGCCTCGATTCGATCCCTGGTCAGAGAACTGGATCTTGCATGCCACACTAGGAATTCGAATGTCGCAACTGAAGATCCCTCATGCTACAATGAAGACCTGGCACAGACAAATAAATAATTTTTTTTTTTTAAAAGAACTAAATGTTTGGTTTTAAGAATAAAGATCCAGAGGGTAGAGGCAGGCTGGGCCTGAGCTAGCAGGAACCCAGGCAGAGGATCCTGGCTGGCCAGGAATGCCCCTTGCAGCCATATCAGGCCAGGAGGATCACTGCAGGAACCACTGTGAGGCTTGATAATTTATAGCTTCTAAATATGTATCACACTCGGGGCTTCCCTGGTGCCTCAGTGGTAGAGAATCCACCTGCCAGTGCAGGAGACACGGGTTAGATCCCTGGCCTGAGAAGATCCCCTGGAGAAGGAAATGGCCACCCACTCCAGTATCCTTGCCTGGGAAATCCCATGGGCAGAGGAGCCTGGTGGGCTACAGTTCACAGGGTCACAGAGAGTTGGACTAGACTGAAGCAACAGAGCAAACACATATCACCCTCCATCTAGGTCTCATTTCAGGGCATGGGCTCACTTACCCTGAAACATCCTGTTGTCACTTTCAAAAAGTCCCAGCTTGGAGAAACCCATAAATTGGCAACCAAACCCAAGACAGAAACCCAATTCAAACTGGCTTATAAATAAAAGGGGAGAAGGCCATGGCAACCCACTCCAGTACCCTTGCCTGGAAATTCCCATGGATGGAGGAGCCTGGTAGGCTACAGTCCATGGGGTCGCTAGGAGTCAGACACGACTGAGCGAATTCACTTTCACTTTTCACTTTCATGCATTGGAGAAGGAAATGGCAACCCACTCCAGTGTTCTTGCCTGGAGAATCCCAGGAATGGGGGAGCCTGGTGGGTTGCAGTCTATGGGGTTGCACAGAGTCAGACATGACTGAAGCGACTTAGCAGCAGCAGCATAAATAAAAGGGTTTTAGTTCACATAGTCAACAAATATTTATTGAGAGCCTACTATGTGTGAGGCAACTAAAAGTTTGGAGGTAACTTTACCAGCTTCAGGTACAGCCTGATCCAGCAGCTTAGATATTTTTACTGAGGACTTGATTTTCTCTTTGTTTCTCTGCCCTGCCTTCCACACACTCATTCTTGAACTCCACACGGTTGTTCTATTCTCACTTCCTCTTATCCAGCAGCTCATCCTCCTCACCTTACACTATCACGAGAAGAGACAGTCTCCCCGGATAGCTCCGTCAGAATCCCCACAGTCCCCTCTCTGTGGCCATGTGCCTGTCCCTGACCAATCAGGGTGGCTGGGGATGAGATGTGCTGATTAGTCTAAACAAATAAAGGCCCACCCCCTGGAACTGTAGATGGGGCCACACCCACCCCAACCACCTGGGGGAGAAGTGAATTTAGGAAGAGAATAAGGGATAGACAGCCTATTCCAGTGTTCTTGGGCTTCCCTGGTGGCTCAGATGGGAAAGAATCTGCCTACAATGCGGGAGACCTGGGTTCAGTCCCTGGGTTGGGAAGGTCCCCTGGAGGAGGGCATGGCAGCTCACTCCTGTATTCTTGCCTGGAGATTCCCTATGGACAGAGAGCCTGGCAGGTTATAGTCCATGGGCTCACAAAGAGTCAGACACGACTGAGCAACTAAGGACAGCACAGCCCCAAGATGCTGTTGGTAGCGGAAGGGTGAATGAATGCTAGACAAGCAGGCAACAGATAGTCATGTACATCTTCTCATTGTTCCAGCTACTCAGAAACTCCACAGAGTGGTTAAGAGCACAGCTGGAGTTCCACTACCTGGGTTAGAATCCAAGTACCACGATTAGGAACTGATTGATCTTGAGACCATTACTTAACCTCACTGTGCTTCCATTCCCTGTAAAGTGAAGATAATGATAGCACTTGCCTCATAGGACTGGGATGAGGATTAACTGAGTTCGTGTTCGTAAAGCAGTTAGAACAAAGATTAGCACTTAGCAAGCATTTGTTAAAATAAATGTGTTCAGAGCTAGCGGGGGATTATGCACAGAGCAGAGGAGCAAATAAATGCTTATAGACAGGACGGAATGAGTGACACAGCTGGGAGCAAGTCCTCAAACTGTCTAGACTTTCCTGCCCTCTCAAGGCTGGTCCTCCTGCTCTGGAGTTCCACTGTTTTGAGGCTGTTTTCCGAGGAAGCTGGCAGCTGGATGGAGCTAAGTCCCCTTGCCCCCACAGCCATGTTTAAGATGGCACTGCCCTAGAAGAGACATCACTAGAGCAACACCTTGTCTTACAAACTGGCAAGGATTCTCTAGTCTGGATCCTGGGGGCTCCTCAAGGCACTTCTAGAATAAATGATCTACCTGTATCACAATCATCTGTATGAAGACTTAGGGCTGGTTTATCTTCAGCCTGTGACTTTTCACGCTTCTCAAGCTGTTCAAAAATGAACTGTAATCAAGCTGATCTATAGATAGACAGTTCCTGTTTCTGAGCATGCTGAATGATGATGGGTGTGTTTATGTATTTGCATAAAGCTGATGGAGGTAGACGGCTAGGGTATTTGGTTTTATTAAAGATGGGGATGAGGAGTCTCCTCCCAGAATCGGAGCCAGAGAAGGAAAGGTGAAAATAAGAGAGTTGAAAATCAGGATGCATTTTAGCTTTTCCAAATGGAAAGGGATTAAATACAAGATGAAGTTTATCAATGCTTGGTCTATAAGGAAAGAGTGAGCTGGTTTAAATAAGAAACTGGCCAACAGGTGAAGGACAGGTGAAGGGGTGTGTGATCTGCCTTTCCTGTCTGCCTCCTCCCTGCCCTTTTCCTGTATACACACTAGAAGAAGATGTAATCGGCTCTGTATTCTATGTACAGGGATATTTAGATATGCAAATGAGCATAGCTTGTTAATGCATCAAGGGTGATTACACTGTGGGGAGCCGCCAGCCCTGGCTGAACAATAGATGAAGGGATGCCAGGTGTCTGTGGCGGGGTCGGGGGAAGGGAGGTTGGATTATTTTAAGCCCCCTCCCTGCCCTGGCCTCAGTGCCACAGACCTGACTGCTAAATGAAAATGTTGGGGTAAATTCTTCCTTCAGTTCCTTCTGGGTCCCAGACTCTAAAATCTAATGAGTTGGGACTTCCCCGGTGGTCCAGTGGTTAAGACTGCATGCTTCCAACACAGGGAGCGCCAGTTCCAGCCCTGGTGGGGGCTGGAGAACAGATTCCACATGCCACAGGGCGCAGCCAAAAGATTTTAAAAAAAGAAGAAGTTTAATAAAAAAAAAAAAAATGAATAAGATAAGAAGTAGGAGACCTGCTAAGACATGGGTCTCATCAGGTAGGTGCCCCAGAGGCTACAGAAATTGGCAGGGGCAGGCGGCCAGGAAGGGTAGACAGGCAGTCAGTGAACCATGTGGCTTCTTCAGGTGGGAAGGACAACCTAGCAAGTACAACGTAATTTGGGAGGAAGAGTGGGACTCTGAGGAGTGGGCAGGTCACTTTGTGCCTGTTTGGGCAGCATTTGGTTGAAAGGTGCTGATTGGGAAATGTACGTACTTTTCAGAAGTCAGGGCAACGTTTTGCAGTGGGAAGCAGGAAGGAAGAGACTGTGCTTTGGATTTCTAGCAAGAGATGCTCTATATTATTAAAAAGGGTAGACTTTGGGCACTTCAATGGTAGTCCAGTGGTTAAGACTCCCTGATCCCAGTTTAGTGGCCTGAGTTTGATCCCAATCAGGGAAGTAAATCCCACCTACCGCAACTCAAAGGTCTCATACGATGTAACGAAGATTGACAGTCCTGTTTGTGGCAACTAGGACCCAGTCGCATCCAACTCTTTGTGACCCCATGGACTATAGCTCACCAGACTTCTCCGTCCATGGGATTTTCCAAGCAAGAATACTGGAGTGGGTTGCCGTTTCCTTCTCTGGGGGATCTTCCCAACCCAGGGATCGAACTCTGGTCTCCCGCATTTCAGGCAGACTCTTTACTGTCTGAGCCATCAGGGAATCCCGTAACTAGGACCCAGTGCAGCCAAATAAATAATATTTTAAAAGAAGAATAATAATAGGCCTTCCCTGGTGGTTCAGTGGTAAAGAATTTGCCTGCCAATGCAGGGGACATGGGTCCAATCCCTGCTTCAGGAAGATCCCACATGTGGTGTGACCACTAAGCCCGTTCACCACAACCACTGAGCCCACGCCTAGGGCATATGCTTCACAACAAGAGAAGCCTCTGCAATGAGAAACAGTTACATCACAACAAAGAGTAAGCCCCACTCGCCACAACTAGAAAAAGCCCAAGTCGAACAATGAAGACCAGTACATCTGATAAATAAATAAAATTTTTAAAAGAGAGTAACCTTAAAAAAATAATAAATACATTTTTTTTAAAGTCTGTGAACTCTAAGGTCTGTGAACTTTGTACAGACCTGGGTTTGTTGAGCCAGATTCACCGGACCTGTTTTATCCACGAACCCTAGATAAGTAGGTGCATGGCTCACCGCTCCCTACTGATAAGACACAGAACTTGGCTTGTCATATATCACAGCACTAACAGCCACTTGAGGGTAACCTAGCTTAGGAGGCAATTACAGAAGAATTCTAGTTTGGTCGAGCAGATGCTCCAGAGTGAACATCCTGGGTCAGGAGGAGTGGTCCAGGCCCAGTCAGCTTGAACAGGTTCCGTAATGCATTTTTTAAAGCTTTTATTTAGTTGGTTGTTTTTGGCTGCGCGGGGTCTTCACTGCTACTTGTAGGCTTTCTCTAGTCGCGAAGAGCAGGGTCTACTCTCCAGGTGCAGTGCACCGGCTCCTCACTGCGGTGCCTCTTCTTGTTGCAGAGCACAGGCTCTAGGCTAATGGGCCTCAGCAGCTGCAGCACAGCGGCTCGTTAGCTGGGGCTCGTGCAGGCCTCAGCAGCTGCAGCACAGCGGCTCGTTAGCTGGGGCTCGTGCAGGCCTCAGCAGCTGCGGTACACGGACTTAGCTGCTCTGCAGTATGTGGAATCTTCCTGGACCAGGGATCAGACCCCTGCATTGGCAGGTGGATTCTTCTCCACCTGTAATGACCTTTTTGAACTGTTGTTCTGTGAGCAACAAATAGGACACTGTCATTTCCTTTCAGCTTCCCAGTCTTGGTGACACCCAAATAAAGAAGTATGGGCTTTACCCCCAAAGTGAGATGTCTCTGCCTGAACCTTTACAGATTCCCAGGGAAGGCTTGAAGCTGTCTGAAAACAGCCTAAGCCTTTGCTAAGTCCTCTCAAGTCCCTTATGTCTGCTGTGTGCCTGGATTGCTCCAGGATGAGGACATGTCCCCAACCTTCTATTAAGGACATTCAACTTTGTACCATGCCACTAACAGCATCACTCAACCCTGTCTATAAATATGGATGCTATGCTAACAAGACGTCTTGCTAATTTAATGACAGTGGAGTACAGGATTATGTGCTGCTCACATACACAGAGAACGGTATTAAAAAACGGGAAAGATAATTAGAGTTTAATAAATGGTAATTTGCTTCCTGCTACTTCGTGTGTCGGGAGTTGGAGAAGGCTAAAATAGAGTGGGGCCCTTCCAGAAAGTGAAATGGAGAGAGTTGGTCTGCCACGACCACTTTATTTTAATTCTAATATTGTCCAGGATTGAAGTTAATTCTCATTTGTCTATGGACCCTCTTCCCTGAAAATACCCCCTGTGCAATATGAATGGAGGAAACAATTAAATCATAAATATTTATCACTGGGACCAAAGGTAACTAGAGTCACAGGACAAAAAGGCCAGGGATCCAGAAAGAAAGTGAAACTGAGAATTAAAACAGTGATCCACAACATTCAAGAGAAATACAGTCATCATATTTGCTTGAATGAGTGTCTGAATTATCTAAATAATTGTTCCCACCGTCTTTTCGGTCTGGTAGCAAAGCCTTGGCTAATAGGTCCAGTAGTAAAGACTGGAAGTGGTGAGGCGGCAGAAAGAAAGGACAGCAAGCCTGGTTCAGCCTGAATGCCCCTCAGCCTCCCAGAGACTGGCTCAGTCAGGAGCTGGGGACTTTTTGGAGCTGGTGTCCAGGAACCAGGCAAAGCTTCAAAGTTGCAAAGTCCAACAAACCAGAAATGCAGCCTGACGGGAACTAGGAAAGTTGTACGTGTAAAGCCAGGAAGCTGGAAGAGCAGGAAAAACAGAATTAAGAGGTGTATGTGTGTGTACATAAGTAAATGGGTAAAACAACTGCCTACACCAAGGGTTCCCAAACATGACTGCACTTGACATTCACCTTTGAAGAGGTTCTAAACTTGGATTCTTGGGCCCCACAATAGACCAGGAGAAGTGGGATTTCCTGGAGCAGCAGCAGCCTGCTGGGGTGCACATGGTAGGGATGATGTAATTCTCCGGGCCCTGGAAGTCTCTCCTTTACAAGGCAGCAACTTAGAAGAAAAGCTATGACTAACCTAGACAGCATATTAAAAAGCAGAGACATTACTTTGCCAGCAAATGCCAGTCTAGTCAAAGCTATGGTATTACCAGTAGTCATGTATGGATGTGAGAATTGGAACATAAAGCTAAGTGCCAAAGAATTGATGCTTTTGAACTGTGGTGTTGGAGAAGACTCTTAAGAGTCCCTTGGACTCCAAGGAGATCCAACCAGTCCATCCTAAAGGAGATCAGTCCTGAATATTCATTGAAGGACTGATGCTGAAGCTGAAACTCTAATAGTTTGGCCTCCTGATGTGAAGAACTGACTCATGGAAAAAGACCCTGATGCTGGAAAAAATTGAAGGCAGAAGGAGAAAGGGGTGACAGAAGATGAGATGGTTGGATGGCATCACCGACTTGATGCACATGAGTTTGAGCAAGCTCCAGGAGTTGGTGAAGGACAGGGAAGCCTGGGGTGCTGCAGTCCATGGGATTTCAAAGAGTTGGACACAACTGAGTGACTGAACTGAACTGAACTTTACTTAGATGCCTGAATGATCCATCATTTGAGATTCGTTTGTTGCCCATTTGTGTGTTCGTTTGTCAAACAGATTTCCCTTGGCAGGCAACACAGTTGTTCCCAAGCTTGCTGTAGAAATTAGGAATAGCTGATTGTGGTGGATTTGAAATTCCGTACATTATTTGATACTCTTCCCTTCCAGAGGTGGAACTCAACTCCTTTCTCCTTGGAGTATGTGTTGGACTTAGTGACTCACTTCTTTTTTAAGATTTTTTTTTTTAATGTGGACCATTTTTTAAACTCTTTTTTGAATTTGTTACAATATTGTTTCTGTTCTACATTGTTGGTTTTTTAACAGCTGAGGAAAAGAGTCCAGGAAGTTTTATTTGTCCAAGATCCCACATGGGATACTAGAGCCCAGACTCTGGGTTTCTAGATTCCAAATGTGACTGCTTTGGTCCACAGGAGGAGACTGGTAGGAACACAGGGACACTAGGAAGTCTCCCTATTCGTTGTTGAGAATTCTTCACTTTGAAATATAGATACCTGGGGTATGGGTGGGGGTTGAGGACAGCAGAGACCTGGCATCAAGCTTACCACGCTCTGCCTTGCTCAGAATTGCAATAGACTTTTGATAGCAAATACTATCTCCCATAAACTACAGCAGCAAAGTCTAACAAATATTTAAGTGACCCCTTCAGATTCTTAACGATGCTATAAATGCAATCCTGGTGTGATTTACAAAGCTATTAAAATACATGCTTCCCCTAAAATAAAACTGCTACCTCTCAGCATATGTTAGCTTGCATAATATAAGCACAAACTTACCTAAATCAAAGATGAAAAAGGTGGGAATGAGGGCGTATACACGAATGACTTGGGTGTATGAGTGCCTGGAGGACATCTAAGGAGAGGTGGTATTTTGGTCTTGAAGCCCAGGCCCTGCTCCTCATTTGCAGAAATGCCTTCATGACCCGATGCCCGGCTGTGACACCCCATCCATGAATTGCACCTTACGCACAGAAAAGCACTTCTCCAAATGTTAGCCCCAACCTTTCCCCATGGTTCAGCTCACACGGAGATCCCCACTTGGGTTTTTACCATTTCTCATGTCAGTGATGTCTGCAAGGCCCTGGATGACAGGAGGCTTTGGAGCAGGGGAAGGCATGATCAGATCTGTTCATCACACCTCTGAAGTATGGACTTTGGGGGTGAGATGGGAAGAAGCATGAACTCAGGGCCTGAATTTAATTGATCTCCAAATCACAGCCCTTTGATCTGCTACATCTGTTCATTGTGTGAGAGAGAACATTCGAGAAGACATCCAACAGGTTTGAGACAATGCCCAGGGGTCATAAGACTCAAGGAAAGAGCAATGGGAAAGAGTTTGCACATGTCCATCTTATTCTCTGTGACATCCTTAGGGTCCACCTCGGGTGCCTGACACACGCAGTATGCTAGAAATAAGTGTGGAAGGAAAGGAGACATAGGCAAAAGGAGGGAGGAAAGAAGAGGAAGAGAAATGGAATTTTGAATAATCTAAGCCACTAGATTACGAGTCTTACAAAACAGAACTCATATAAAGATATCTAGAAAGTGCCTGGCACAGATTAGGTCCTCCATTCCATAAATGTTTGAAGAAAGAGAGAAAGAGGAAGGAAGGAAGCAAGGAAAACAGGGAGGGAGGGAGGAAGCAAGAGAAAGAAGCAAAAGGAAGGAAGGAAAGAAACGGCAAAAGTTTGGTTATTTCTCTGAAGATGAACGGCCCTGGAGCTTGGGCGCATTGAGCATGGTACGCAGGGACAGTGGGACGCTGCCTGAATCATTCTTTATGTGCCAGGTTTTCATCATTTACCATCTCCACTTAGGGGATTAATTCCCCGGGAAGTGCACCCAGTAACACATCAGCTAGTTAGACAACACAGATCACGGCAGCTAAAGTTGTAATTCCTCCCCCATCGATAGCACTTCAGCAAGAAGAAGAATGGAGCAACTGAAAACTTCCATTCAGAGTCAGTAACAAGTTACAAATGACTTAGGGCGTGCAGAGCAAGTGAGAGGCAGGCAGAAGGGAGATGGGCAGATCCCATGCTCTTTATGCCAGAAGATCCAATCAAGGTGTGCACCATGAACTCACTTAGATTTTAGGCAAATGGTTTAAATTTTCCAATTTAGAAAACAAAAGCTTTTAAAACAACAACAAAAAGTGTCTTTGAGGGCTGTGCATGGCATGTCAGAATTCTGTCCCCGCCACTGGAATGGCAGAGTCTTAACCACTGAACCAGGAATCTGCTTTTACCAAGCTCACCAGGGGCTGTGGATGTGCAGGTAGTTGATGGAGATGGGAATGGTTCAGCCTGTGGTTTTTTAGCCATTCCTGAGCACCCAAGCCTCCTGCCTTCAGCATGGTTGGTCTCCTGGGGTCTTCTCAGAGCTGGGGACTCATTAGCTCCTTGGCCTTCAGTTTTCCTCCTCAGATACTTCTCTATGCTCAGCCACCAACCTCCCTCAGACCATCTCCTCTGCTCCTCTGGGGATCTGGATCCCAGGGATTCTGACCACAGTGGCCTGCTAGGCCCAAAGCTCCTCAGGGTCAAGCCTCGCTCTGGCTGTTGGCTTCTCCCAGGGCATTCCCAAGGGTTAGCATCTTGGAGACTAGATCTCTAGAATCGAATGGAATTCTCACATTTTCTCTCTTGCTACCCAGTGACTGAGAGACCAACTCACAAAAAGCTGATTAATAAATCAAAATGTTACCATGTTTCGAAAATACTACCATTCATTGGGCTCCTAACTGAGCGCCAGGTACTGGGTTAGGCCTTTCTTACAATATCTCCTCAGAATTGAACTTATTAAAGCCCATATTACACATAAGGATGGAAACTGAAGATCAGAGAGGAATTCACAAACTAATGAGTGGAAGAGACAGTCTTACTTTAAAATCCTTACTCTATCCTCTACCCCATATGCCACACAATCCAAAAGCTGTCAGAGTGGAAGCTGGCCCTACCAGAAGGAGGACCAAGTACATTTGAATCCAGGACACCTCTTCCTATTAGCAAGACCCCTGGGAACTAAGGGCTTCCCAGGTGGCTCAGTGGTAAAGAATCCACCTGCCAATGCAGGAGACGCAAGAGACATGAGTTCAATCCCCGGAGGGGGAAGACCGCCTGGAGTAGGAAGTGGCAACCCACTCCAATATTCTCGCCTGCAAAATTCACTGGAGAGAGGAGCCTGTCAGGCTATAGTCCATGCGGTCGAAAAGAGTCAGATACGATTTAGTAACTGTGCACACATGCACGCACTTGGAAGTAAATTATAATTTGACGATCAGCACAAAACCCAAGTCAGGGGATGGTGATCTGGAGGCATTGTCCACAAAGCCATGAGCACACTAACCTTGACCCAGAACAGAATTCTGCTCTCTATGACCTGAACGTTGGCGTCTCCCTAACACAGCGCACTCTCCCTCAGCAGATTTGTTGTGTCTCTGCTCCATGATCTGCACAGTCAGTGGGGAAAACAGGCTCTGGAATCCACCAACCCAGGTTCAAATCCAGGCTCCACTGTTCATTAGCCATGTGACCTCATACACATCACTTCCGCTCAAGCTCCGGGGTTTTCACCCAAAGTGAACGTATGTAAAACTCAGAGCGCCCCGAGCCCAGTGATGGCCGCGTCCCCTCCCGCTCCTACAGACGCAGCATTTCTCCAGGTGCTTTTCTCTAGTCACATTCCAGTCCTGAGGGCTGTCTCTGCTCATGTTTATAGGACTTGGGTAATTGTTAATCCTCCCTCCCCGCCCTCTGTCCCCTTTGCCCTTAATCCAAACAGACATATGATCAGGTCCTGGTCCAGACACAGGGTAGATATAAAAAGGACATTGTATCTGAAACTGGGAACCCAGAGTTACTTGGGGCGGGGTGGGAGGGGGTGGTGGATTTCTACCTCCCGCGTTTGACTAATCAGGCTCTGATAGTCACATGGGGACCCATGACCCCCACCCTACCCCCAACCTTGATGGCCTCCCAGCTCACCGCAGCCTGGACCAGCTCCTTAAGGCAAAGTGGCTTCACCCTGCCTGGATCTCGGTCAGCGTCATGGCAACCTTGCTCTATTCAAGAGTCATTTTCCTAAAAAGTTAGGGAGGATGTAAATTCCTAAATCAAATCCTCTTTACTTCTAACGATTGTCATTGTTTCAGAGCACCTTATATTGGTTTATATTCACCAGACTGTGTTCCTTTAAGTTGTGAGGGCAAAACTAACATCTATTGAGTTTTTACCACATACCAAGTGAATTATTTCATCATACGTGTATTAGGGCATATGCCCAATCATGCCTTAGAACAAGATCCAGTGTGAGAGGCTAACACAGTGTGGGAGGGCTAATATACGTGAATTGTTTCATTTCATCCTCATGACAATCTTGGGAGGTGGGTATGGTTTCCACCCCCAGTCCAAAGAGAGAAATTAGCATTTATAAAGCACTATGAGCAGGTGGCATTTCCCATGTTTTCAGTTCATGAGCTCATTGCAGATATTCCAGTCAACCCCTTTTACTGAGACTCAGAGACGTAAAGCAAGTGGCCTGGGTCACACAGCCAGCTGCCATTCATTTAAGGGGGTTCTGGCTTCCAGGACTCCTGGCCACTCGGCTACACAGCCTCCTGTTTTTCTCAAAGCAGGTTCCACACGTCATTTCAGCAGCCCGCAGATACCATTACAAATCAATGGGGCGTGAGCCAGATGAGACCTGGCTCAGCCACACAGGTTCCCCGGGGCGCTGAAGGACAGACCACACTGATTGATTTCCAGGCTGGGTCTTTAAATGTCAGCATGAGCGTGACCACCTCAGACCTTGGTCTCAGAAATAAAATGCAGAAGGAAAGGGCGCTCTTCTGTGTGCAATGAGAGGGAGAAGAAAAGCAAGGGCCCAGAGAAACCACCACCTGTGGGCCGCACTGGCCTCTCGGGGCTGGGAAAGGGGCCCCTGCAGGCAGCCGGGGCTGGGAGTGGAGTGGAGCTGTGCCCTTGCCCTTGAGTTGCTGGGAAGCCATTTATGGCCTGACACCCACCCGGGAGAGTTGGGTCTTAACCTGATTTAGCTCTTCTCTCTCTCGGTATCAATTGGTCACCGTTACGAGCTGCTCACTCAGACCCGCCTGGCCGCTTCAGCACTGCTCATCCTCACAAAGGCGTGGAGAAGAGCGAAAACAGCTCACCAGAATTCCCACCCCCCAGAATTCACCCAGACCCCCTCCTGTCCCCCGACTCTGCTGCATGGGACTCTGGGCCCGCCCAGCTCAATCAGTCACTGTTCTAGGAGCTGAGGGGACAGATACACGTGACAGAGACGGTCCTACCTGCTCTCGTGCAGCTTCAAGGGGGAGACTGACAAGACAACGGAGGAAACAGAAAGAGATCGAAGATGAATTTCAGATGAGTGGTCCAGTGGCTAAGACTCTGCGCTCCCAATGCAAGGGGCCTAGGTTTGATCCCCGGTCAGGGAACTAGATTCCACATGCTGCAACTAAAGATCTCACATGCCACAATGAAGATCGAAGACCCCACACACTGCAACTAAGACCCAGTGCAGCCAAACAAAAACTAAATAAATAAATTATAAAAAGTGAAGTGATACGAGAGAGACTCGGGGGAGGGAGGAAAGATGCGAGATGATAGTCCAGAAGGACTTCCTCTCCAAGGAAGCATTGTTTGAGTTGAATTTTGCTTGATGGGGAAAAGAGATGACTCTGAGATCTGAAGAAAGAGCCCTCAAGGCAGAGGGAACAGCAGAAACAAAGGCCCTGCAGCACGAGCAGACTCGACCTTTTGGACCACGAGGAGGCTAGTGCTGTAAGGGGCAGAGAGGTGGGTGGGGAGAGGAGAGAACAGGGCGAGATCAGGTGGACCCTAGACCCCTGGTGCTTTGTGCCCACGGGAATGTGTGCTTTTGATCAGTGTCACCGTCAGGACTTGACATGGTCCCTGGCACGTTGTGCCCCTGGCATGAGTGCCCTTCATCAGGTTCACCGTCGGGACTTCACATCCCTGGACTTCTTTCTCCCCTCCCCACTCATGTCCCCCCATATGCCTTTAGTTGGCCCCTTGCCCTCACAGACTCCATGCCTTAGAAGGAGGTCCAGTGTGGGAGGTTAAAGAAAGATCCTAGGGACTGGGAGACGAGAGGATCTTCCTGCTCTTCAAGGACTGCCTAAGCCCACCACCTGCCTCCTCCAGCCCTAGCTCATACCACATGCCTGCTGCCCACTCACCATCCAAATCTGCCCCGAGCCTCTTTTCGTCTTGGCCCAACCCTGGCGATGACTTTGACCACATTCCACTTAGAGAAACCCTTCTAATTTGCCTAACATAAATGATTCAACTCCGGGGAGCCTCTCCAAACCCCCAGTAACATTTAATTGCTGGTTTGAATTTTTTTTTTTAATGTCCCTTCGGCCTTTGTTTGAAGATCTATTTGATCTTTCGTGTCTTGTTTCTTATAGTTTTCTAAATACCTGTCTCTTCCCTCATACCACAAAGTCTGTGGAGAGTGGGAATTTAAATGTTGCCTCTGCCATGAAGCTTTTGGTAAGACACTTAGCCATGTCAGATCTCAGCTTCGAGTGCCACAGGAGCAGATTCTAAAACCAGGATTCAATATGAGAAGTATATTGGGGGACTTCCCTGGTGGTCCAGTGGTTAAGAATCCTTCTGCCAATACAGCGAATGTGGGTGCAGTCCCTGGTTGGGGAACTAAGATCCCACTTGCCTTGGGGCAACTAAGCCCACGTGCTGCTTTTTTAGCCCATGACTACGTAGCCCATAGGACCATTGTGCTCATGTGCTCTAGAGCCCGGGCTGCGCAACAAGAAAAGCCAGTGGATTGCAACAACAGCTTGCACGCCACAATGAAGACCCAGTGCAGGCAAAATAAAAATAAATAAATAAATAAATTTTTTAAAAGAAGAGTATTGGGAGGCAATGCCAGGATGTTCCAGGAGACAAATGGGGATGTTAGACAGAGAAGAGGAAGGCACTACAAGTAGGGTACATTATTATTAAGCAAGTCACAACACTGGGTACTGGACTTCAGAACTGATGGAAAATTCTGGGAGACATGTGGACTGTAGGTTCACCACTTGGCTGAACATTACAATCACCTGGGAGCTTTAAAAAATACAGGTGCCTGAATCCTCCAACAGAGACATGAATTTAATTGGTCTGGGATGAGGCCTGGGCATCAAAAATTTTTTATATTCCCTAGATGATCTAACCTGCAGCAAAGTTTGAGTTACTGGTATATAAAATACCCTCCAAGAGATGAAAAAACTGGGGTGTTTATTCACCAAGGCTTCATCCATCTTTGCTTGACAATGCTCCCTTGGCCACAGAAAAAAAGAATGCTCAGGTCTCTTGAGCAGAAAAAATAAACAAACAAAAAAATCTCCTAAACCAAACTCATAGATGTTTATAATAAGCAACTTTGGTTGTATGAAAGTGAAATTGAACAGTATGTTGACAGCATCCATACAGCCTTCATCTCTATGGGAATTAAAATTGTGTGAATTTTGGTGAGGATTAGTCAATGTTATTAAGTGCCTGGCACATAATAGGCACTTAATAAATGTTGTTATTATGATCTTTGCTGTGAGTTACTGGCGTATTCCCTTGGGATCCAGACAGGGACTCTGTGCAAAGTGGATGCCCAGTGAGCATCAGTGAGTCTTTTCATCTCCCCTCTAAGACAGGAAGGCTGGAAACCTGAGTCAATGCGGCTGCTAAGACACATCACCCAATCCTGCGATCCCTGAGACTCTGAAACAGTGTCTCTCCCCAGACGATCTGATATTTTTAACCTTGGCTGCACAGTGAAATCACCTGAGGACTTCACGAGAAAATACGCACGCCTGGGTTCCTCCGCCGGGGATTTCTGATTTAATTGGTCTGGGGTGAGGCCTGGGCATTCTGGATTTGTAACAGCTCCCAGGAAGATTTTAATGTTGCAGACTTGGTGATTAACCAAAGGGTAGGGGGTCGGGTGGAGGGTTAGGGGATGAGCAGGGATGGGAGTGTAGTTGCCTCATTTCCCCTGCTGTTCCAGTCCTGCTCTCTCCTCCGCTGTGTCCCCAGGGTTTCAAGAGAATCCAGTGTCTGGGAAAGAGGCAGTCTCGAGGCCTGGGTGGGCCTGAGCACCGCTGCTCCCCACTTACAGGGCAGCTGCTCGCCGACACAGGTAGCTTCTCATTCATTCTTCCATGTGCCCTCCCCGTAATCCTGCTAACAGGACCCTTGAGCCCACACCAGCTCACTGAGATGCCCCAGTCCTTACACTCCCTGCTCTCTAGAGGAGAATAACCCCCAACACCCACATGTACCAGGGCTGGGATGGAAGTCTGCATCCTTGCTGGGGGTGTTGGGGAAGATCACTTCCTCCTGGGGTGGGAGGAGAGTGCTTAGTACAGGTTTTTTGGAGGAGCCTCACAGACATCCTCTGAGATAGGTAGGCTGCTGCTGCTGCTAAGTCACTTCAGTCGTGTCCGACTCTGTGTGACCCCATAGACAGCAGCCCACCAGGCTCCCCCATCCCTGGGATTCTCCAGGCAAGAATACTGGAGTGGGTTGCCATTTCCTTCTCCAATGCATGAAAGAGAAAAATGAAAGTGAAGTCGCTCAGTCTATCCGACTGTTAGCGACCCCATGGACTGCAGCCCACCAGGCTACTCTGTCCATTGGATTTTCCAGGCAAGAGTACTGGGGTGGGGTGCCATTGCCTTCCCCTGAAATAGGTAGGAGATCTATTAAAAAATGAGGAATTTAAGTCATCAGGAAGGAGGATGGGACAGTTTCAGATTCTTCAGGATGTTCCTTCCAGGCAGGAAGTGCTGGGTCCTCCACACGCATCATCAATAAAAGTAATAACAGTGGAACATCCTGGAGGGCCAGTGTGGCCAAAAAACCAAAACATAAAAAACAGAAACAATATTGTAACAAATTCAGTGTTTTTTAAAAATGGTCCTCATCAAAAAAAAAAACCTTTTAAAAAAATAACAATAAAAGCTCACATGTGTTGTGCATCAGGACTCTTCAAAGTGCTCATTTCATCCTCACAACACGCCTCTGAGCAGATCTTATTGTTCTCACCTTTCACAGATGAGAACACCGAGGCTTAGAGGGGGGCAGTGACTTATCCAAGGCCACACAGTGGTGGTGTCAGGATTGTAACCCAGGCAGTCTGGCGGCTGAGTCTCCTCTCTTTAACTATCACATCAAAGGCCTCCCATCACCCTCTTTCATTCTCACAAGCCAATGAATGAGGTATCGTTCTCTTGCCCTTAATCAAAGACTTTCAAGATCAAGGAGGCCACAGTCACATGCTGGGTAAAGAAGGTACGGATATAGGTCCAGTCCTGACCTGCCCGACCCAGAAACCCTGCCTGGTCTTTTGCCCCAGCCTGCTCCCAGGACCCAGCTTTCTTTCCATAGTCCCTCCCTGTCTGGGCAGATCCTAGTTCTCTTAAGCATTTCCTCCCCACAAGAGATCAGGCTCCTAAAAATGGGATTTCCCTCCTGGTTCTAGGGGCTAAGACTCCACATTACCAATACAGGGGGTCTGGGGTTGGATCCCTGGTCAGGGAACTAAGCTCCCACTTGCTGCAACTGAGTTCATATGCCACAACTAAAAAGTCATGTGTGCCACAACTCAGACCCAGTGCAGCCAAATAAGTAAACTAATTAAAAAAAAAAAAAAAGATCTTTCCCCTAAAAATTCCCTGCCAGCTGCCTGCTTAGCTTTGCTGGGTCTTGGCCACAGCCAGGGCCTCCTTTCCCACAAGCCCCTGCGGGAACTCCCACGGTCATCAAGTTGGGCCCACTCAGCACAGAACTGACATCTCTAGCCCTGCAAGGATGGCGCCTATTGGCAGGCCCCGAGGGTGGCCTGATGTTCCTGCTGAGGGTGTCTTGCCACGTCCCCATTCCCAATCATATTTTTAACCAGGGCTGTGGGGGCACAGGGAAGGATGTGTTTTGCTAATGTGAGCCCAGCCCAGCCCAGTCGTCTCAGGCGCCCACCATCTCCCTGGTATCCACCCGGGCAGATAAAGCAGGACTCTGCCCTCTCTCCCCTCTCCCAGCCTCAGAGCCTTGTAGGGCCTCTTTGAGAAACTCCAGGAAGGCTGCACTCGGAGAAAATGCTCTTATCAGTCTAAGGGCTTGTAATGAACCAAATTATCCTGAATTAATTGGATGTTGTTAGCCGTGTGCCGTGTCGGGGAGGGGGTTGGGGAGCAGCAGCAGCAGCCAGCGAGCCTGGAGAAGGGAAAGGCGGGGGCCGGACAGCCCACAATACAAAATGCTCTGCACAGCTTGTGCGAGAGAAGAATCCCTTAGTGTCAGCTCTCGCCGAAATAGCCAAGGCACCCACTCTCGCCTCCTGATAGGACCTCTATTCTGAAACCAGACTCCCGGCCCCCGGCTTTGAACACTGGGACTCCAGGGGCATGGGTCCGCCTTCCCAGGGGCCATCATACAGCCTAGATGATAAGAATGAGCCTGTACCAGCCCCCTAAAGTGGCAGTGAGTACATTCATACTGCTGTACAACCAGCACCATCATCCATTTCCAGAACTTTTTCATCATCCCAAAATAAACTCTAGCCATGAAACACTAAGTTCCCACTCTTCCTCCTCTTTCAGCCCCTGGAAGCCCCCGGTTGTTATTTTCTTAATCAAAAAGACACTAAAAAGGCAACCGTTCTTCTTATTTAGGATCTGTGGAATAAACAGATGTTGAGAAGGAATTCTACTTCCGGAAAAGGTGAGGAGCTCTTGACCTCCAGACACCAACCCCCTGCCTGAGCTGACATTTACTGATTTTCTAATGTCAGGAAGGAAACATCTACTTGTTAATTTTTTCCCTAGATTGAAGACAGATTTACCTTTCAAATTTTTTTTTTTCTTTTCATGAAGGGTGGGAATATGGAGGTAGAATCTACAGAAAGAATTAGCAAAGATGTCAGAGAAGCGATTTCCTCTGCAGGGTGTGAAGGAGCCTTGCAGGGAGCAGGAAATATTCTCTGTGTGATCTGTGGGTGGTTTTTCTTGATCTGGTGTGGATATATGTAAAAATTCACTGAGCTGCTCAGTTAAGCTATATATGCTTTGCTGTATATTTTTATATCCAGAATATATCCAGAATAGTATCATTTTAAAAAGGGAGTGATGGGTGTCATTTGNTTTCTTGATCTGGTGTGGATATATGTAAAAATTCACTGAGCTGCTCAGTTAAGCTATATATGCTTTGCTGTATATTTTTATATCCAGAATATATCCAGAATAGTATCATTTTAAAAAGGGAGTGATGGGTGTCATTTGTAGTGATGTGGATGGACCTAGAGTCTGCCATACAGAGTGAAGTCCGAAAGAGAAAACAAACATCGTATATTAACATATATATATGCCATCTAGAAAAATGGTACCAATGAACCTATTTGCAGGGCAGAAATAGAGACACAGATGTAGAGAACGGATTTGTGGACGCAGGTGGGGAAGGAGAAGATGGGACAAACTGAGAAAGGAGCAATGCCATATACACTGCCACGTGTAACAGAGATAGCTAGTGAGAAGCTGCTAAATAGCACAGGTTGCTCAGCTTGGTGCTCTGTGATGACCTAGAGGGGTGGGAGGTAGGGGGGAAGGTGGAAGGGAAGCTCAGGAAGGAGAGAATACATGTATACTTACAGCTGATTCGCCGTGCTGTATGGCAGAAACTAACACAGCATTGTAAAGGAATTACACTCTAACCGTAAAAAAAACAGGGAGTGAGCCATCCATTCAAACGGGTATAAAACAACCACATCAAAAGCAGGGAAGGGCGACAGACATTGCTCTCCTGCCAGGTGAGTGTCTACCTTCCTTGAACAAGCAGGCCAGGATCTGCTCTGTCCTGAAAGAACATCAGGTAACAGATCATTTGTTTATTTATTTGTTCAAGAAAAAATGGCCCTTTCTTTGAGCCAGGCCCCATGCAAGGCCCTGGAGATACAGAGAAGCTCAGCGACCTCATGGAACCGTGTCAGCTGTGGCCATCTCCCTCGTCCACCTACAAAATGCACAGTCAAGTTCCAGTTTACTTCACCTAAATAGTTCCTGCCACAGTCTCAGCTTCGTCCCTCTTCTACTTTCTCAGCAGAGGTCATCTTAAAGACTCTCTGAGGACGCCTTGTGAAGCTCTGGCCAGATGATCATTAGTAGGGAATAATCCTCTTTGTCAGGCGAAACAATCTCTGTTCTTTTACAGACCTGTCCATCTTCAAATCCTCTAGTCAAAGCACTTTGGTTTAATACTAACAAGAGGATTTTGCAACTGATCTGTTTATGTTTCTATGATATGGAACTTCTTGAAGACAGGCATTTGCTATATTCATCTTTGTGTCAATTCTATTTCTTAAGTGCCAAATATGTGCATATAGCCCAGTGTCTGGCACATACTATGAGCTCATGAAGTTAACTGAATATGTAAGTGAATCAAGGAAGGGATAGACAGATGGAAGAGCAAAATGCCCAGAGTGGTCAACTGAGGGTTGACAGGCTGAGGGTCACCCAGCGATGGCTGGATTGCAAATAACAGTGTCCCCAGAAGTCAGCATCCCCTCTTTCATTGGCAGGCTACGGCCACACCATAAAACTTCCTGTCTATCCCTTTGAAGAGGTGGGTTTGATTTACATCAGCCATCAGGCAACAAAAATATGGCCTTCAAACTTTTACTGCCTTTTTATTATTCCCGGTGATGCACAGAAACATCATCCAAAACATTAGCAATTACTTTGAAGGTGCATGTTCCAAAGGCTTGGGGCTGAGGGGATTTTCTAATTTGATAAGTCAGGGTATTTCTGCCAGGCAGGCCCAGGGACATCAGCAGAACGGGAGCTGAGTCAAAAGCAGAATTGATCTTTCAAGCCTCATTCTCATTTCCATCAGCACCCCACCAGACACCTTATGCCGCGGCCTGTTCCCATCCATGTATAATTTATACATTTGATTTCAGTAGATCCATCTCTGCTTCATTCACAGGGAGGTGGAACAGGGAGAGCTCCTTCTACTTTCCATGGAGAGTGATCATGTATATTTCCATAGACTGCATTTCTATTTCTGCCTGGAGAATTATTTTTTAAAAAAAGTAATCCAAACTCACTCTCGTATTTATTTAGTCTTTAGAAGCAGGTGGAATGGTGTGGACTTGTATGGTTATTTCTGTTTATGCAGGTGGGAGGCTTGTCCCAGGCCTATCAGAGAGACCAACCTAATATCTCCCGATGCTGAGGAGTAGCTAGGAGAAGGCTGATGCCACCTTATCTGGAGCCAGTCAGTGCCCACTGAACTCTGACCCCAGTGTAGGGGCCTTCCTCAAGTAGCTTAAGGAGCGTCCCCTGGAGGAAGACCAGGCCATCAACGGGAAAACATGAGATGCTCTTTCCTAAACCTAAGTCCTAACGTCGGGCTCTGTTCTTCCTTTCCTCCTTTTCTGCTCCACTGCCCTTTGGGAAAATCTGATCCAATTCTGGAATCCCAGAGTTTCAAGAATTGCCTTAGTAGTAACTAAACCGCCCCCCCATCACCACCCCCCGCCCGCCACTGATGTTATACTCAAAACCTCTTCTCAAGTGCTTCTCTGTGCACAAGCAACTTCACTCCTGGGAGCCAGCCACAAGCCTTCCTTCTGNTAAACCGCCCCCCCATCACCACCCCCCGCCCGCCACTGATGTTATACTCAAAACCTCTTCTCAAGTGCTTCTCTGTGCACAAGCAACTTCACTCCTGGGAGCCAGCCACAAGCCTTCCTTCTGAACACCCTTCCCGGTTGGGCAGTGCTGCAGACTGTATCCACAAGATCTCCCATCCCACATATTCTTACAACTTGACAGCTGATCGTTCCCCTACTGAGAGACAGGGTGTCTACTTCCTCCACTGGAATCTAGGCAGACTTGTAACTATGGCAGAAGTAACACTGTTGCTTCCCCCTGTTTCTCCTGGAACCCTCACTCTTGGAACCCAGCTGCCATGCTGTGAGGAAGCCCAGACTACATGGAGAGGCAACATTGTAGGTGCCTGGGTGACAGCCCCCACCGAGATCCTAGCCAACAGCCAGGATCAATGCCAGTCATGACAGTGAGAAAACCTTTGAAATGACTCCCGATTCTGCTACTATCTGACTGCAGTTGTCCAAGGGATCCTGAGTGAGAATCACCTTTCCAAATCTAGTTCATCGGTAGAACCGAGATGTAATAATAAAATGACTGTTGTTTTAAGCCACTGCTTTGCCGTCTGTGGGGTCGCACAGAGTCGGACACGACTGAAGCGACTTAGCAGCAGCAGTTGGGGGATGATTCATTTTGCAGCGATAAACAACCGAAGCAGGGACTTCCTGGTGGTCCAGCAGTTAAGAAAAGCCTTGCAATACAGAAGACACAGGTTTGATCCCTGGTTGGGGAGCTAAGATCCCACGTGCCAGGAAGCAAGTAAGCTGACGCACAACTAGAGAGTCCATATGCCACCACGAAGGATCCTGAGTGCCACAGCTAGGACCCGACAGAGCCAAAAAAATAAATTAAAAAAAAAAAAGGTAACTGAAACAGACATGGTTAGCAGAGGAAGTAAAGACAAAAGTGGGCCTCTGGCAGCGGTTCCACCGGCCCAGCTAAAAGACACCCCAGATTTATACAAAATCCCATGTAAATGAGTGCTGACAGCCTTGGGTGCTCCCTCCCTCAACAGACATTTGTGAAGGAAGAGGTGGGTGGAGGGAGAAAGAGAGACAATATTTATTGAGTACCTGCCATATACCAGGTAGGTGTCTTCTTACCCATCACACAGCTGAAAAAAAACTGATGTCCAGAGAAGTTAAGTGACTTGGCGAAGGCCACGCTGCTAGTAAGTGTGCTGTTTGTGAAGTGAGGCTTCTATAAGTAGCCTTATGATGGCCTGAGACACATATGGTGGAAAAGAGGTGCTTCATAAATGTTAGTGGAAGGAGTGAATGAATGAATGCATCCCATCTGCCTTCTCTGTGCAGCTTTTTTCTTCCCTGGTGGCTCAGAGTACAAGTTGAACATCTATGGGATAACGTCACTGATTTGTTTTTTTCCAGGGAAGGAAAGAGAAGGTAGGGAGTGGGCTGAGCCCAGGACCCCACTGCTGGCTGGTGCCCAGGAAATCCTGCCAGGTGAGGGTCACCATCCTGTCCTCCTCTGGTCTCAGCCCTCTTGAAGGTGCCCGGGGTCCCAGCTGTTCTTCAGGCCCATCTCAGCACCATTCTGATTGTAGTCTCCGGTGTCAGGCCTTGGGGCAAAATCCATGCCACAGTGGTCGTGACCACCGAAAGGCAGCCAGGCGGGGCCAGCGGGTTTCTGTTTGTGCTCTGGTCCTCCCCAAGCACAACTAGGAGCAGAAATCATTTTCTCCTTTGTCATAGGCATCTTTAAAAAAATAATTCGTTTATGTCTGTCTGTCTGTATGTATTTGGCTGTGTTGGGTCTTAGCTGCGGCAAGCAGGATCTTTCCTTGAGGTACGCAGGCTTCCCTAGTTCCAGCAGGAGGGCTTTTCTCTAGTAGCTTGCAAGCTCAGTAGCTGCAGCCGGTGGGCTTAGTGGCCCCGCCGCACATGGGATCTTAGTTCCCTGACCAGAGATTGAACCTGAGTTCCCTCCATTGGAAAGCGATTCTTAACCTTGGCCCACCAGGGAAGTCCTGCCATAGGCATTTGAGGAAGACTGCAGACCCTGCAGCTGCACTATCCTTTTCTTGCCTTTTTTTTTTTTTTTTAACCACAAAGAACCATATTTTTCCAGGAAAGAGGGAGAAGAAAGCAAGTGTCAGGTTGGGGGCGGGGGGCTACTTACACTGAGCACCTACCATCAGGCACTATATAATGTACATTCATCATCTCATTTAATCTTCATAATAATGCTATGAATAGTTAATCAACTATGCTTCCATTTAAAAAATAACACTATGAGGTACATTACTATCCCTGTTTTACAGATGAGGCTCAGAGAGCTTAAATAACTTTGCCAAAGTCACACACTTACTACAGTTTAGAGCTGGATTTCAAGCCCAGCCAAGCTGGTATAGCTTTAAAGCCAGGGCTCTTTTCCTCCTTCCCGGGAACTAGAATCCTCTTACCCATGAAGTACCTGAGAGCAGGTACAGGACCAGGAGAAAAACTTATCTCCATCCCCCAAATATCATCTCCATGAAGCTAGGGCAATACATACTGGCAAAACCAGAGGCAACTTACTCAGTAACATGTATCTGAGCTGCTTCTGTGGTTCTTGGCTTCAGTCTGTAAGACCATAGAACTTAAGATACTCAGCTCTGGCCTGATCTCATTCGTGAGCCAGCTGCCCACCACAACCCTGCCCACCACAACCCTGCCTTCCAGAGCTCAGACCAAGCCAGATGAAAAAAGCATACTTTTTTCCATGTGTCTCATCTCACCCATCACTGAATTCCATTTCTGCTGAATCCTATGGGAGTGTGGGGCTTCAGCACCTAAACTCTGGAGCTATAATGGTTGGGTTCACCAACAGGACCTCTAACAAGCGACTCAACCTTGGCTCAGTTTCTCCATTTGTAAAATCGGGTTTATGAGAAAACCTACCATGTAGGGTTATGAGGATTCAGTGAGTCAGTATGTGGAAAGGTTAGTAAATGATAGGTTGGCTATTGATGCTATTTCTGGTTTGATTTAAGCACTGCCTGACCCATACCCTGCAACCCCGAAAGAGCCCTTTCGAGTATGCCACTCTGGAGACCAGACTAAACAGCCCAGCCAGCCGCCTCACCTCACCTATTGCCCCTCAGAGAACCAGGCAGGGATTGGCCGGAAAGCCTTTCTACATCAAGGAGGATGCTCTTAGAAATGGGCTGGGTGTGGCCTTAATCACTCACTGCCCAGCTCCTCCCCTGATTCCCGTTCTGTAACTCAAGCAGCTTCACCACGTTCAGGCCTCACCTGAACCCTCAGATCATTTCCTCAAATTGCCTGTGGCTGGCCTGGAGGCGATGCCACACTCAGAGAGGAGGAGAAGCAGCTGCTCGTCACCTCCCCTCTTCCCCCCATTAGGATGTGAGTCACCTCCAGAGATGGGACTAGACAGCCAGAGGGTGAATGGCTGACCTCATAGTTCGGGTCACTAAGTTCCAGGCATCCCAAAATGCCACTGACATTTTCTTTCCCTCTGATGAGTTGATGCCAGCCCTCCAGCGACAGGGACCTCACCCCCATTCCCCAGCCCAGCTACAGAACTACCCTAGCAAGTCAAGGGATTCTAGACTCCAAATGGCACAGGTCAGAGTGGACTATGTACATGGATGATTTTCTCCCATCTGTACACTGACCTGTGATAGCAAAGCCAAGCTGAAGACAGGTCAGCGCAAGTTGCAGGAGCAGAAAGCTAATTCTATACACCTCTCTCCTTCAACTCACCCATCCTGAGTGCACCAAGGTAGCTCCATCCATTCATCCACCCATCAACACTATTCTCTGCCTGCCTCAGTGTATAGCAGTGCACATCC
>SJYX01014480.1:527570-572932 GCA_006410675.1 Oreotragus oreotragus | reverse complement strand
CCCAGGGATCGAACCCGGGTCTCCCGCATTGGAGGCAGATGCTTTAACCTCTGAGCCACCAGGGAAGCCCAATACCCTGGAAGGTAGATCTATTATTAAACCCCTTTCCCTAGGGGCTCAGTTGGTAAAGAATCTGCCTGCAATGCAGGCGACCCAGGTTCAATCCCTGGGTCAGGAAGATCCCCTGGAGAAGGAAGTGGCAACCCACTCCAGTATTCTTGCCTGGAGAATTCCACGGACAGAGGAGAGGGTCGGGCTACAGTCCATGAGACTGCAAAGAGTCGGACATGACTGTGCGACTGAAAAAAAAAAAAAAGATATGAAAACAGGCTCAGAATGGTTAAGAAACCTGCATGGATTTCACATACGATGAAGACAGGAGCCCGGTCTGAATGAGGTCTTGCCAGCTGTAGAGCCCGGTTTGTTACAGCTACACCACCTTGCTCCCTCTGACTCTGGCCTGTGACAGTGACTTTGACCTCTCTGCAGGCTCATCTCCACACTGATTCTGTGGATTTAGGTCAGAGCTTATTGCCACAGAAGCATCCACCGCAAACACAGGCAGGCACCTCTTAGCTACTCCTACCGCATGACCTCACCTTCCCAATTCTGAGCTAAGCAGCTTAAGATCTTCAGTCTTGGGGGCAGGGGCAACAATTGCTGTTGTTTTAATGTTTTACTTACCTATTTGGCTGCACCTGGTCTTAGCTGCAGCCTGCGGGCTCTTTAGTTGTGGCATGCAAACTCAGTTGTAGCATGTGGGATCCAGCTCCCTGACCAAGGATCATGTCAAACCTGGGCCCCCTGCATCAGGAGTGCAGAGACTTAGCCATTGGACTACCAGGGAAGTCCCTCTTTAGTCTATTTTTAATGTCAAGGGGTCTGGGTTCCCAAGAGACTCTCTCAGACACATTGATTAAACTGACATTGCAAGAAATACCAAAGTTAAAGGCCTAGAGTAGCCCCACGAATAGACGGATTCAAAATCCACCACCCTGGTACCAGGATCTGAGCAACCAGCCTGGTCACATAAACTCAGTATGCAAGGAAAGCATAGGCAGGGTTTCCCAAAGCATGATCTAGGGAACCCTCCCCACCAAGGGATGCTACAAGAGAATTTCCACAGTCAAACATTTTATAGCCTAATCCTTGCCTAAAGGTTTATTCTACTCTTCAGTAAATTATAAGTTTGAGCAGTTTTTCAGTAAAGAGAGCTCCCTTTAACTCAGTGTTTCTTCAATTTATGTAATCTCGGAATGCTTTCATCTTTTTTAGGTTCAGTGAATGTCCAGTGGAATGGGCTTTGGGAACTGATGGTCTGGTAGGTACCTCCACCCTCATCTGAATCAGACCAGGTTCAGCTGCAGACCACCAGCCTTCCAGCAAAGCCAGTGAGGCAGGGCACGTGGTCTTGGCCCGTGGAGCAGAGTTCACACTCCTGCTGCTGGGAGGCCCCTCCAACCCCCTCTCTGACCCCTGGACTCTGGAGCCCGCTGCCAGCCCAGCCCAGAGTTGATCTCCTGTGACTTGATCCCTCGATTCAGGCACTTCTGCATCCCTGGCTCCTGGTGCCAGCGCTATCAGAACAGCCCCAGCCGTCTGCATGCCTGCTCCCTGCCAGAAAGTGCATGCTGGAGAGAGAGCCCCCGGGGGCCAAGCTTGGCTGCAAGGGGCACACTTCCTAAGGCAGCACTTGAGCAGAGCCACATGCTGGGGAATTGGCCTCGGTTGGAGCAGAGGCATCCAACAGCTTGCAAGGCGAAGACACAAACAGCTCCCAAGCACAAAACGCCTTCACAAAAGCTCAGCGTGCGAAAGAGCCCACCTGTCTCTCCACCACCCCACCCACCAGGAACACCCGCACCAGCGGCGGCAGCAGCAGCCACTTCCGCCCCCGCCCCAACAGCCCAAGTCATGTGAAGGCTGCCAGCCTCTGCCTGCCGGCTCCTAAGAACAGGGCCGACATCACTGATACATTCCATCCATCTCAAACCTCAGGACAAGAGATTAAGCAATAGTAACCACTACAGCAGTCCCAGTACAGAGTGGGGCAGGGGTGTGGGGTGTATGAAAACAATAGTTATCTACTTCCTCCTCAAAGAAATTTGCTTCTTCAAGCCGGGCATCCTCTTTTTCTTTTTCTTTTATTCATTTATTTTCTAACTTTTAATTCTGAATTGGGGTACAGCCAGTTAGGGCTTCCCTGGTAGCTTAACTGATAAAGAATCTGCCCGCAATGCAGGAGATCCTGGGTTCGATCCCTGGGTCGGGAAGATCCCTGGAGGAGGGCATGGCAACCACTCCAGTATTCTTGACTGGAGAATCCCCATGGACAGAGGAACTTGGTGGGCTATAACCCAAGGAGTTGCCAACAGTCAGGCACGACTGAGCAATTAAGCACAGCACAGCACATAGCCGATGAACAATATTGTGATAGCTTCAGGTGAACAGCAAAGGGACTCAGCCATACATATACATGTGTCCATTCTTGCCAAACTCCCCTCCCTTCCAGGCTCAGACAACCTCTTTATAGGACTTGGACTAATAACGTCCATGTCTACAGACCCTGGAGGCATACAAGCATCTAAAACAATAGCCAGCCCAAGGTTTTGTAGAATGGGTCCTCCTGTGTGTATGCTGGCTGGTGGGTACATGTGACTACGTGCAAAGGGACCTGAGAACACAGGAAGAAGCCAAAATGGAAGGAAGGGTGCTGTTAGACAGCACTGCCTTTAAAAGTGCATATTTTCCATGATTGATAATTAACCTTGGCATCAATAACTGTTTGCCTTTCCTGCCTCAACCCCACCTCAGTATAGGTTCTCCCCATCCCCGCCTGTTATGAAATTTACAGCCCCTCTCTTGGAAGGCTACCCTCTGCAGTAAGCATAGGATGGAAACAATAACTAGAGGGCAAAGCAATTAACCATTTCCCCAGGCTGAAGTTTCAGCCTCTTATTGCCTTGATAATTTACTCTGTAAAGTGGCAGGCACCTTGGCTCAGAGCCATTTTCCAAATATATTTAAAAGTCCCTGAATTCTGCTGAGTCTGATTTTACTCTATGAACAGGACCAAAAGCAGTAAGGTCTTCAACACCTCATTGTTTGGTGCTAAATATCACCCATGTTGCTTATTGAAAAGCCCATAATTATAATACAACTTGGTTTTCTGTAAAGCTTCCATTTCCTGGTGTACTAGGAGACAGAATTAGTGGTTGTATTGTTTCAGTGAGTCTTTGGAGCAGCAAACCAAAATTATATCACTGAGTGTCATCCTTTCTCCAACTATATCTTCCTCTTCCTACAAAGATCTTGGGGCTTTCAGCATCATGGTTCTCGTGGAAAAGTCATGGAGGTTTCAAGCTTTCAGGGAAAGTACAAGAATAGGGAATGCCAAGACCAAAAGGAGCCAAAATTATATCACAATCTGTCCAATTCTGAACCTATGATCTCATCATCTACTCTGACCTCTGCTTGCCCCCAACTACACTTCCTCCTGTCTCCTTTTCAGTGAGTGGTTCCACCATCCACCATTGGCTCAGGTTACAAAAGTGGGGGTCACCTGAGTCTTATTTATCTATAATCAGAATGAGTTTGCAGGAAGAAAAATAAAATAAGATCACGTCACTGCTCGGTTTAAAGTCCCTCAGACATGACTTGCCTTCTCCAGGACAGAATTCTAACCCCAGCCTTGGCACCCAATGCCCTTCTTGCTGGCGCCCCACTCTGTCTCACCAGCTTCTTTTCTTGCTATTCCCTTTCTTATCAGATATTGAAGACTTGTCGTTCCCAGAACACAACACGCCTTCTCATGTCTCCAGCCTGGGTGCATACTATTTCCACATTCTGGAATAATTTTCCATCTACCTCCTGGCCAAATCTTATTCATTCTCTAAGACTCAACATATGCATGCCTTCCTCTGGAGACTTTCTGGAAAGGGAAAAAAGCCCATCTTGCTAAGTGTTCTTTTTATCTTAGTCTTATCCTTCTGATATGCAGCAAAGAGCAATGAAGATCTGAGCTACACCTGACCCACAGCACCTGAGGGACTATCCAGCATCCATTCTCCCCTCCCTCTTTCCTATCAGAGCCCAGATTTGTCCTCATATCCACTCTGCTCCAAGTAGCTCCATGCCTCAGGGAAAGCTGACCACGGGCCCTGACCAAGAGTGGACCTGACTGATCCAAGGTAATTCCATTTCCCTTCACAATAATTGGCTCAAGGATGTCATGTGGCCCAGTTCCAACCAATGAAATGTGCTGTTTCTTGAGAGAAACACCAGAAAGATGGGAGGAGATGGTCTCATTTCTCCTTCCACAGTAGGGATTCTCAAACTTCAAAAAAAATTTTGGCAGTCAAGTGAATTTTTTGGACCCCTAAAAAATATTATTTTAAACATTATCCTAAAAAAGAATAATATTCTTAAATACATAAAATAAATCACATGCAAACAATTATAATGTAATGTTATTAAAATATTAAAACAATATTTATGATATATGTGATTTTATTAATATATTCAATATCAAGATCTAGTGATGGTCTGATAACTACTATAACTTCAAAGTGGGATTAAAATAAATAATATTTCACATTATATTCACAACTATATGTGAAAATACATGTGATTTCTATTGATGGCAAAGCCACAGTACACTATGCTACTATAGTTTGTTGCCTACACTCATAATTGAAGGAAACATCAAATTTCAGTTAGAAGTTAGTGGTGTGATTCTTTTCCCACTCAGGTTCATGGCTCCCTGAGTTTGCCCATAGAGCCCAGTCGGTAACCCCTGCTCTGGACTTTGTACTCTCGTTGTGATGGCTGGAACCACTGCAGCCATCTTCCTAACGACCTGAAGGTGGAGTAATGTGGAGAATGGCCTGGCAGAGAGAGAACAAGAACTTGGGTCCATGAGGCTGATCCTGAGCCTCTAAACCAACCAGTTCCAAAGCCCATGGACTTCAGTTATGAAAAGTAAAATCATTTATTGTTTATGTCCACTTGACTCTGGATTTCTATCACTTCAGCTAATGTACAGGAAAGGAGGAATGTTTAATTTTATATCAGAGTCACTGTCATGGGACAGCACAAACGGGGCATTACATTAAGCCTCCAGTCAAAGCAGGAAGCCCTGCTCCCGACTAAAAGCAATTTTAAGTGCCCAGGCTTGGGACTTCCCTGGTGGTCCAAAGGTTAAGAATCTGCCTTCCAATGCAGAGGACAGGGATTCAGTCAATCCCTGGTTGGGGAACTAAGACCCCACAAGTGGTGGGTGAACTAAGCCCTGCTGCTACAACTAGAGAAAAGCCCATGTGCTGTAACCAAGAGCCAGTGCACCGTAATGAAGACCCAGCACAGGCATAAATAAACTAATTAATTAAATGAAAATAAACTGCCCCTGCTGTGTTCACAGCACCAGAGAACACTGATCACAGAGATCATGTAAGCACTGAGCCCTGGGGTACAGAAGCTAGAGAAACACCTGTCCCATTGCACCATTTTACAAAGCAGATTGGATGGAGGTGTAACCTTGCGTGGGAACCAAGTGACGATAATTCTTTTCATAACCGCTTTGCTTTGAGCACACCGAGAAATAACAAAGGTTCTGAATTGAAAAGCTGACCCTCCATCATCAACAATATGGGGCAAGAATAATGTGGGACACACCAAAGAGCAAGACTCCTCAAACCATAGTCCCCATTTCCTCCTCCAAGGGATCTTCCCCACCCAGGAACTGGACCCAAATCTCTTGCATCCCCTGCATTGACAGGTGGACTCTTTACCACTGTGTCACCTGGGATTCCCATTGTCCCCAGAAAAGAACATCAAATTGAGGGTGCATCAGAAACACCTGAAACTTGCATCTGACACTTTGGGAACAGGTGGCATGGCAATACCCCCAGAAGCTCTGAGGATAGTTCAGTTCGGTAGGTTGGCAAGGGCCCTGAAAATCTGCATTTCCAAAATGCTTGGGGCTATGCTGAAGCTGCTGATGCAGGGCTGGAAGCACCGGCCTGGAGGATCTACAGCTACCCAGCATGACCCTTTCAGCCTCATGGCTAATATATCACACAGGAAAGCAGAACCGGCCTTAAAAGTTCATCTGGTGTTAGTATGCTGAGCGATTGATCTAGTTCTCTTAACCAAAGGTGGTTTGGTGCGATCTGCCACTCTCCTTGGCAGTGGAGTGACAGAGCCAGCTTGTATTGGTTCATAAGAGCCAACTGTTAAATTTTCAGGAATTTTGCAAGCTGGTTATTAAACACAGCCATTATTAAAAACTAAATTATAGGGGACTTCCCTAGCAGTCCAGCAGTTAGGACTCTGCACTCCCACTCCAGGGGCACGGATGTGATTCCTGGTTGGGGAACTAAGATCCTGCATACCACGTGCTGTGGCCAAAAAAATTTTTTAAATTATATATATTGATAGTGAAACAAATTACATAAAAACAAAGGTAATATATACTCGAGGAGAAGGCAATGGCAACCCACTCCAGCACTCTTGCCTGGAAAACCCCATGGGCAGAGGAGCCTGGTAGGCTGCAGTCCATGGGGTCGCTACGAGTCAGACATGACTGAGCGACTTCACTTTCACTTTTCACTTTCCTGCATTGGAGAAGGAAATGGCAACCCACTCCAATGTTCTTGCCTGGAGAATCCCAGGGACGGAGGAGCCTTGTGGGTTGCTATCTATGGGGTCGCACAGAGTCAGACACGACTGAAGCGACTTAGCAGCAGCAGCAGCAGCAATATATACTCGAAACTCACCACTTTCTAATTATTTCACTACATTTTATATGCATCTATTATTTTGAGGTGAAGGTGAAGTCGCTCAGTCGTGTCCGACTCTTTGTGACCCCGTGAACTATAGCACAAGCTCCAGGGATTCTCCAGGCGAGAATACTGGAGTGGGTTGCCATTTCCTTCTCCAGGGGAATCTTCCTGACCCAGGGATTGAACCCAGGTCTCCCACATTGGAGGCAGACGCTTTAACCTCTGAGCCACTAAGCATCTATGCTCTTGAGGTTACTCATGTCTCTTGAGTCTGTTTGATGGAAATACTATATGTAATGTTTTCCTATCTTGCATCCCTTCCCATTCAGTGACTTAACATTGGTAAACTGAAATCAGCCAAGGTGGGAGGATTTATACCATGGAAATTGTTGATTGTATAGATAAGAATATGATGGAGAAAATGTTAATAATGCAGATTCAATTTAAACCCATGTTGTATTTATAATCATGACATTGTGATGAGTACAAAAAGTTGAGGACATACTCTTCCAGCATTCAAAAACTACTACCTGATTCAGCAAAGAAGTCTCTATATCACTGATGAACAGATGAAGTTCTGATATATGTCTTTGTTGTTTCTCTTTTGTCTTACTCCTTAACATAAGTGAAAACATCAACCAACATTCATAGTGGAATTATACTCACTTGTTTAGAGACATGAGTGCCTTCTTTGCTGAACTGGATAATAACCAAGCATTTATACATAGTCTGATTTTGTCAAATCACGATTGAATTGCAACCATAGTTAGACTATGGACTATGGATACAAGAGTTCAACAAAGGTCAATAAAAGCATTGTGAGATTCAAGAGACTATATGGAATTTACAAAGAAGCATTGTGTATTTTATTATTTATGAATAGTGTGCTACCTACCCTTTTTAGCAATAACATTTTAGAATAAACTTATACATCAATTATACTAAATTATATCAAATTTATAAGAAGCATATATATATTTTTTCTGGAGAGCCAGTTTTTAAATATGTACCAGCACCATCTTTGAATCACCTTTGCATCCTGAATGGAGTGGGCCTACCTCATTATTAGAACTGTGAGGGACTTCCCACATGGTTCAGTGGTTAAGACTCCATGCTTCCACTGCAGGGGACACAGATTTGATCCCTGGTGGGGGAACTAAGATCCCACTTGCCACTCGGTGTTGGAAAAAAAAAAAGCAAAGGAATGTGATTTCACTGCCCAGAGTGTCAAAACTGGGTGAGCATCTCCCTGGCATAATTTTGTCGTACCAGGCTTATTTCTTTTGAATGTGCTGCCTGCAACAAAGCATCTTTCACACTTGCTGAAGCTGTCCTGGAATGGGAACACTGGCTTGTTCGTCCTCCTATGTGTAGCTTGGTGCACGTCCCTAGGCAGGGAGGTGCAAAGAAAGTAATAAAACGTGCATAACCAGGGCCTCATCGAGCCTCCCAATAGTTCACAGCCTGGCTCTCTTTTCCTATAGGTTTTCCATGACCTGAAAAGCACACAACTCCCTGGAAAATCTCTCTATAAGGAACAGGAACAGGGGACTTCCCTGGTGGTGTAGGGGCTAAGACTCTGCGCTCCCAAAGCAGGGGGCCTGGGGTTTTTTCAGGAAACTAGATCCTAACTGTCTCAGCTAAGAGTTCAAATGCCACAGCTAAAGATCACATCGCAACTAAGACCCAGCGCGGCCAAATAATTTTCTTTTTTTAAGGCATGGAGAAAGGACTTCCCTTCCTCATCAAAGGTGCAGAGCAGTGGGCAGTACACGCCACAGGCTGAGGGAGCTCTAGGCAACACGATGCCCTGATCTGGGGAGCAGAGGGTCTTTCCAGGAAGCTGGAGATGGTGTAAGACTGGGCTTATTCACAAACACCCTCAAGGACTCCCAGATACACCAGCGAGAGAGGCCCAGTTCTGCAGTTATCTGGGTGGGGCTATCCAGAAGTAACCTTCAGGCTTAATGATTTATGAGATCTCATTTGTACCTCATTTGCCAAGCTTCATTGTGCAGATGAGAAAGCCCATCTCAGGAGGGAGATGACTCAACCAGAAAGGTCACATGGGGAGTCGGAGTCCAGCACTATGGATAGATCTCTGACTGTTTCATCCAGCCTCAGCTCTAGGCAAGATTTTACCTTTACATAAGCAGGGAAAGAAAGCATCAGCTCCTTGCGTAGAGACACCCAGAGCCAGCTGGCACGTCTGTGAAGCAGCGTTTGTGCTTTTCCCAGATCATTTACAGATTCTGGGGAGGAGTGTGGAGGGAAAGTGCTCCGGAAGCCCTTGCCCACAGTTTTTACACAATGGCTAAGCTGTCCCCCCATGGCACATTGTCCACCTATTTCATCTGTCTCTGTCTTGTTCCCACCTACATGCAAGTTCCTGTCTCAGGGAACATGATATACATGGCCTTTGGGGCCAGAAACAGGTTCAAACACTGTCACAGTGTCAAATACTGTGACACTGGGCAAGTCTATTCGATGGAAAAAGAAAAGGAACAAAACGTTACTGAATGCCTTAATAAATTAGGATCATTTTAGTTGTAACTGAAACCCAACACAAACAGGTTTAAATTTTTTTTTTTTAAGAAATTTATCAGTAAAGCAAGCAAACTACTCTGGAACAGATCAAGTGGGCTTCAGGTGTAGCTTGACCCAGGGGAATAATATCTTCAGGACCCCTTTTCACTCCCTCCATCTTTGTGTGCATGCATGCTAAATCTGTTCAGTCGTGCCCAACTCTTTGTGACCCATAGACTGTAGCCCGCTAGGCTCCTCTGTTTACGGGATTCTCCAGGCAAAGATACTGGAGTGGGTTACCATTTCCTTCTCTAGGGGATCTTCCTGAACCAGGGATCAAACCCACATCTCTTACGTCTCCTGCATTGAGGGTTCTTTACCACTAGCACCACCTAGAAAGCCTAGACTCCACATTATCAAACAGACTCTCCACTCAGAGAAGGAAGAGGTATGACTGCCCACACTCCAATCATACACATGGTCAGACTCTAGCAATAAGGAAAATAATTGTCTTCTCAATAATGCCCACACAAATCCTAGGATCACCTTAATTGGACCAATCGGAGTCACATGGTATAGTCTTGAACCAATTACTGTGGTTAGGTAAATTCAAAGCACTGATTGGCTATGTTTGAGTCACAGGCTCCTTCCCTGGAGTGAGAAATAAATCCTGGCACAGAGCACATGAACTACAAATGCATTAGGGAGTAGAATTCCCCCTAAAGAAATAAAAAGGTAGTCCTTGGTGGCTCAGATGGTAAAGAATCTGCCTACACTGCAGGAGACCCATGTTCGATCCCTGAATTGGGAAGATCCCCTGGAGAAGGGAATAGCTAGCTACCCACTCCAGTATTTTTGCCTGGAGAATTGACTCCTCTGTCCATGGGGTCACAAAGAGTCAGACACAACTGAGCAAGCAACACTTTCACTAACATTTTACTAAAAGAAATGAAAATGGATTCTGGGTCGCCCAAAAGACCTCAAACGCCCGCTGTACCTATATCTGCCAGGCTCTTGGTTCATTATTTTCATGAAACTCTCACAACAATGTAATTTAATCTTTCAGAACTACAGTTTCCTCTTTTAAAATGAGAATAATGATACCTAATAAGAAGAATAGCTGCCATTTATTTAGAACTTACTGTACCAGGCACTGGGCTCAGTGCTTTCATGTATTCCAACTCATTTAATTATTTATGTCGTAAGATTGCTGTTGAACATAAATTGAAACAGATGACATGAACGGTCCCAGGCATAGTACCTGGTATATAATAGGTGATAAATCTTTAAATGTATTTTATTTGTATCTGCCCCTCATCTACTATAGTATTAAGCCTCTAACAAGTGCTGATTTTAAAGGTTGAATTAATTAATGAAAGCATGAATTATTTCTGCTTTTAATTACTTATCCTCTACCTAGTCATACAAAGGATTTGCTATAACAAACAGGACATCCATTCAGCAACACAGAGCAATTTAGATAGGAAAACAAAAATGAGATAAAGGAAATATGTAAATCAGAATAGAATAACAAGCTGCTGCTGCTACTGCTGCTAAGTCACTTCAGTTAAGTCTGACTCTGTGCGACCCCATAGCCGGCAGCTTCCAGGCCACCCTGTCCCTGGCATTCTCTAGGCAAGAACACTGCAGTGGGTTGCCATTTCCTTCTCCAATACATGAAAGTGAAAAGTGAAAGTGAAGTTGCTCAGTCGTATCAGACTCTTCACGACCCCAGGGACTGCAGCCTACCAGGCTCCTCCATCCATGGGATTTTCCAGGCAAGAGTACTCGAGTGGGGTGCCATCGCCTTCTCCGAGAATAACAAGCTAGGTGGAAAAATAAAATGCATTCATAGAGACTGGGGAATTACTTTGTGATTTTGGCTCTGAGCTTCCTGGCCAACAAAGAGAAAAAGGAAACCCCATTCATTACAGTTCTACTATTCAAGAGTGCAGGGAAGGAAATATCCTTCCTCAAGGAATAGAATTTAATAACACATTGGCTTTTGAGGCAAAGGAATTATTGCTAGGGGCGGCGCAGATAGCTCTAGATCCTATATCGGGAAAGAACTGGAGCGTCTCTAGCACTGAAAGTAATTGGCGAGGTAGCACTTTGTCTTTTGTGAGGCAAATACCTGAGGTACTTTTTAAATTATTATCTATTGATTTGGCTGCACCAGGTCTTAGTTGCGGCATGTGGAATCTAGTTTCCTGACCAGGGATGGAACCCAGGTCCCCTGCATTGGGAGGGCGGAGTCTTAGCCCCTAGATGACCAGGGAAGTCCCCCTGAGATACTTTTGGTAACAGAATGAGGTGCCTCTGTGGGGCACTGGTAAGAACTTAATTTCTTGAGGCACAAATCCTCCCCCAGCCTTAGGAGGGACTCCCTCTGACAGAGCCCACACTCAGAGCAGAAGTAGGAGCCTTGTCTCTTGGAAGAGGATGGCCTTGAAGGCCTGAGCTCCCTCCGCAAGGAAAAACCTAGGAGATGATCTCCAGGGGGCTCAGGAAGGAGAAACCCAGGGGTTCTCACCTAGCTCCTCCCTGAGGCAGGACACCTCCTCTTGACTCTGAATCTCCAGCCTACAGTCCAGAAAGAGTTAATTTGCGGTGACCCAAATCTGCAGTCCCATTTTGGGCACACTGAAAATTACTTTTTAATCCTGGCTTTCAAGGCTTGCCCAGGGAGCCATCTGCTCTGCCCTCCCCCACCTCGGGCACATGGGATTACTCCCACCTGCCCCGCCTAACTTGCTTCTGTGGGGACTAATTCCGCTCCTGCCCATCCAGAAAATAATAATTTGTAGGATGATGGGTTCATGTGTGGGGTGGAGCAAGCAACACTTTCACTAACATTTTACTAAAAGAAATGAAAATGGATTCTGGGTCGCCCAAAAGACCTCAAACGCCCGCTGTACCTATATCTGCCAGGCTCTTGGTTCATTATTTTCATGAAACTCTCACAACAATGTAATTTAATCTTTCAGAACTACAGTTTCCTCTTTTAAAATGAGAATAATGATACCTAATAAGAAGAATAGCTGCCATTTATTTAGAACTTACTGTACCAGGCACTGGGCTCAGTGCTTTCATGTATTCCAACTCATTTAATTATTTATGTCGTAAGATTGCTGTTGAACATAAATTGAAACAGATGACATGAACGGTCCCAGGCATAGTACCTGGTATATAATAGGTGATAAATCTTTAAATGTATTTTATTTGTATCTGCCCCTCATCTACTATAATATTAAGCCTCTAACAAGTGCTGATTTTAAAGGTTGAATTAATTAATGAAAGCATGAATTATTTCTGCTTTTAATTACTTATCCTCTACCTAGTCGTACAAAGGATTTGCTATAACAAACAGGACATCCATTCAGCAACACAGTGCAATTTAGATAGGAAAACAAAAATGAGATAAAGGAAATATGTAAATCAGAATAGAATAACAAGCTGCTGCTGCTACTGCTGCTAAGTCACTTCAGTCAAGTCTGACTCTGTGCGACCCCATAGCCGGCAGCTTCCAGGCCACCCTGTCCCTGGCATTCTCTAGGCAAGAACACTGCAGTGGGTTGCCATTTCCTTCTCCAATACATGAAAGTGAAAAGTGAAAGTGAAGTTGCTCAGTCGTATCAGACTCTTCACGACCCCAGGGACTGCAGCCTACCAGGCTCCTCCATCCATGGGATTTTCCAGGCAAGAGTACTCGAGTGGGGTGCCATCGCCTTCTCCGAGAATAACAAGCTAGGTGGAAAAATAAAATGCATTCATAGAGACTGGGGAATTACTTTGTGATTTTGGCTCTGAGCTTCCTGGCCAACAAAGAGAAAAAGGAAACCCCATTCATTACAGTTCTACTATTCAAGAGTGCAGGGAAGGAAATATCCTTCCTCAAGGAATAGAATTTAATAACACATTGGCTTTTGAGGCAAAGGAATTATTGCTAGGGGCGGCGCAGATAGCTCTAGATCCTATATCGGGAAAGAACTGGAGCGTCTCTAGCACTGAAAGTAATTGGCGAGGTAGCACTTTGTCTTTTGTGAGGCAAATACCTGAGGTACTTTTTAAATTATTATCTATTGATTTGGCTGCACCAGGTCTTAGTTGCGGCATGTGGAATCTAGTTTCCTGACCAGGGATGGAACCCAGGTCCCCTGCATTGGGAGGGCGGAGTCTTAGCCCCTAGATGACCAGGGAAGTCCCCCTGAGATACTTTTGGTAACAGAATGAGGTGCCTCTGTGGGGCACTGGTAAGAACTTAATTTCTTGAGGCACAAATCCTCCCCCAGCCTTAGGAGGGACTCCCTCTGACAGAGCCCACACTCAGAGCAGAAGTAGGAGCCTTGTCTCTTGGAAGAGGATGGCCTTGAAGGCCTGAGCTCCCTCCGCAAGGAAAAACCTAGGAGATGATCTCCAGGGGGCTCAGGAAGGAGAAACCCAGGGGTTCTCACCTAGCTCCTCCCTGAGGCAGGACACCTCCTCTTGACTCTGAATCTCCAGCCTACAGTCCAGAAAGAGTTAATTTGCGGTGACCCAAATCTGCAGTCCCATTTTGGGCACACTGAAAATTACTTTTTAATCCTGGCTTTCAAGGCTTGCCCAGGGAGCCATCTGCTCTGCCCTCCCCCACCTCGGGCACATGGGATTACTCCCACCTGCCCCGCCTAACTTGCTTCTGTGGGGACTAATTCCGCTCCTGCCCATCCAGAAAATAATAATTTGTAGGATGATGGGTTCATGTGTGGGGTGGGAAGAAATCCTAGATTTAAAAAAAAAAAAACAAGGTTTTCAGATTAAACAGAAAACAGTCTGAAAGGTCAGAATCCATAAACAACTTGTAGGTCTAAGATAATCAGACGTCCCAGCCTCAGTGTGGCAGGCTCCTGGGCTGGACAATGTGGAGCTTGGGTGGTTTTCTGGGCTTTAATACTTGGGTGCCAGAGGGTAACGAAAGCAGATTTGCACCCATGACTCTGGGTTTGTTCCACCCAAGGAAACAGCAGAAGTCCCTGAACTCCCACCAGAATAAGACCCAGAGATTATACCCTAAACTCTCAGTCCTTCAGCACCTCAGTGGACCAATTCACGTAGACCACCTACTGTGTGCCTGGGACTACACCCTCAAGGACCTCACTAACAGTGGAGGAGAGAGAGGAGTCAGTAATGAGAACCCAGTATGAAGTGTGATGTGTGGTCAAAAGTAAACTCAAAATGGATTAAAGATCTAAATGTAAGACCAGAAACTATAAAACTCCTAGAGGAGAACATAGGCAAAGCACTCTCTGACATAAATCACAGCAGGATCCTCTATGATCCATCTCCCAGAATACTGGAAATAAAAGCAAAAATAAACAAATGGGATCTAATTAAAACTAAAAGCTTCTGCACAACAAAGGAAGGTGAAAAGACAGCCTTCTGAATGGGAGAAAATAATAGCAAATGAAGCAACTGACAAACAACTAATCTCAAAAATATACAAGCAACTTATGCAGCTCAATTCCAGAAAAATAAACGACCCAATCAAAAAATGGGCCAAAGAACTAAACAGACATTTCTCCAAAGAAGACATACGGATGGCTAACAAACACATGAAAAGACGCTCAGCGTCACTCATTATCAGAGAAATGCAAATCAAGACCACAATGAGATACCACTTCACACCAGTCAGAATGGCTGCGATCCAAAAGTCTGCAAGCAATAAATGCTGGAGAGGGTGTGGAGAAAAGGGAACCCTCTTACACTGTTGGTGGGAATGCAAACTAGTACAGCCACTATGGAGAACAGTGTGGAGATTCCTTAAGAAATTGCAAATAGAACTGCCTTATGACCCAGCAATCCCACTGCTGGGCATACACACTGAGGAAACCAGAATAGAAAGAGACACATGTACCCCAATGTTCATCGCAGCACTGTTTATAATAGCCAGGACATGGAAACAACCTAGATGTCCATCAGCGGATGAATGGATAAGAAAGCTGTGGTACATATACACAATGGAGTATTACTCAGCCATTAAAAAGAATACATTTGAATCAGNGCAGCACTGTTTATAATAGCCAGGACATGGAAACAACCTAGATGTCCATCAGCGGATGAATGGATAAGAAAGCTGTGGTATATATACACAATGGAGTATTACTCAGCCATTAAAAAGAATACATTTGAATCAGTTCTAATGAGATGGATGAAACTGGAACCAATTATGCAGAGTGAAGTAAGCCAGAAAGAAAAACACCAATACAGTATACTAACACATATATATGGAATTTAGAAAGATGGTAATGAGGACCCTGTATGCAAGACAGTAAAAGAGATACAGATGTGTAGAGTGGATTTTTGGACTCTGAGGGAGAGGTAGAGGGTGGGATGATAAAAAAAAAAAAGAAAATGTAGTATTTATTGTCGAGAAAATGTAGACAATCAGTAAGAATCGAGCCAGGTGCTAGCTTAGAACCATCTATGAAACTTCAAGGAACTAATCCTAAAGAAATAATTCCAGATTTATCCAAAGATCAAGCTACACCGATTAACACTATAGTAGCTGATCAAGCTATTACACCACAGTATTTTTATAAATGTTGTAATTAAAATGTTCAAAACAAAGAGTGCTTGTATAAATTATGGTTCTTTCTCAAAAAGAAAGGGTTAAGTTTTTTATTTTATGCAGAGCTTTATCATGCACTTGGATCTGATTCTTTGGTGTCTGATATGTTTTTATACTTCTCCATATGAATAACCAATTTCCCAGGCTTCTCCTGCTTTGTCCATGGGATTTCCCAGGCAAGGATACTGGAGTGGATTGCCAATTCCTCCTCCAGGGGCTCTCCTGGATCCAGGGATCAAACTTGTGTCTCTTGCATCTCCTGCACTGGCAGGTGGATTCTTTACCACTGAGCCACCAGGGAAACCCCCTCTTTATTTTACCAAAGAATAAATTAACACAAAGTCAAGGTACATGATTTATGTAACATCCTATTCAATCAATGTCCATTAAACTTTTTGACCTTTCCTATCCAAAACCCCTTCTTTCACTCCCACCCTCACCTCTGCCCACAATTCTTGCCCCTGTGCCCTTCCAGATCAGATGACTGGAAGGTCAATCAAGAGGTCACAGTGAAGTCCTGGGTCTCCACTGAATGCTCCTTGGTCCTCAGGGGCCCTGGCACTGAGCAAGTGAAAAGCAGCTCTTAAGATATAATAGTGTCTTCAGCCTGTGGTTTTGGGGAGGTGTAGCAGCACTTGCATTTCATTTGGAAAAACTGATAGTGATATGGGAGTGGAGACTGACACAACAGTGGTCTCTTTCCTACCTCTGGAGGTGTTTGCCAAATGACAGAGCATGCATATTTTCTAGGAAATGCAAGACAGAAGCTGTCCATGCAGGCAATACTGAGGGCAAGTCTGCAGGAGCAGATTACATGGAAAGTAATTAAATAAGAAAACATTGGTGAGGAGTTGTCAAGGGAGTCAAAGAGTGAAGCATGTTCTAAAAATATTTTCATCAAGCCAGGCCTGTGGTTGGACAGACTCTCTCATCAGCCATTCTGGCATCAATCTTGATTTGGCCATCAATGTCCTTGGTGACTCTGAGCATCACTCCTTGCAGCCAGGGAAGGGTCTCTGCTCCATTCTGCATGAAAAGAGGTGCACAGGGGCTTTTACTAAGAGAAGAGAATCAGTGTGGTCTGGAAGAAATGGCACAAGCCTACTAGAGGACTCTTACCCTCCTAGGGGTCTGGGGACACCTACACTTCCTGAAGGCTGGACATAACGAAGTGAGGAGGGCAGTGAAGAGTTACAAAATAAACCAAGTGTACTCTGGATTCCTCCAGGGAGAGTATGTATGCCTGAAAGCTTGATCTCCTCCCTCTTTTTTCCTTTCACTGTCTTGTATTGCAAAAAAAAGCAGCTTTGGCAAATCACATAATTTCCCATGTTAAGTCATTCCTTTCTAAGGTAGGGTTATAGGTCTACTGGTCCTGAAACGGGGCAACAGCTGTTAAGGCCAACATGAGGCTCTATTAAGTCAGCACCTAAGGTGATTAGAGAAAGGTGATGACTGGAGGAGGGATTAGATGAGGGCTTTCAGGTGGTCTTGCCTCTTCCTCCTCCACAGCTGCAGCAGCTGGAGAAAGGTTGCAAGCCATCTGTGCCTCAGAGGAGCTGCAGTGCTGGCTGGGGGCCTTGGGAAGGAGGCTGGCTCAGTCCTGCCCTCTGGAATGAGCCTATTTCCAACTGGTTTTGTTATTAATGAGGTAATTACTGTATGTGTTTATCCACCTGTGCCTCAGCCTCTCTGCATTTCTTCTCCAAGCAATGTGGTCCCCTCTGCCTCTACCTTCCTCTGACAGAGGGGATTAACAGAGGGGCGGGGGGAGAAAGGTTTTCCTCTCTTTAACTTTGAGCTGGACTTCTAACTTTATCTCTGGTCATGATATTTACCGTCTTATTCACCATTATAGTAGCTACTAATAGTAGCATTTCCTGAGGACCTACTCAGATATTCTTCCCACTTAAAAGAATAATATGCCTAGGGAAAAAAAAAAAGCCCACCCAAGGAGGTAAAAGACCTGTACTCAGAAAACTATGAGACCCCAAAAAAAGAAATTGAAGATGACACAAAATGATGGAGAGATATACCATGTTCTAAGATTAGAAGAACTAATATCGTTAATATTGTTTAAATGACAATTCTACCCAAGGCAATTCTACAGATTCAATACAATCCCTACCCAAAGGGAAGTTTTAAACCTTTCTTATATGTATCCTGCTCTTCTGGATAATCTATGAGCAACTGAGACCACCTGGACCCGTGGGTTCCGCAACCAGCTGCATGCACCCTAGATACACACAAAGACAGGGAATCCTTCTACAGCACTAGGCACTGGGCTGGTGATCTTTGAGCTCTGCTCATAGTGGGAGCTGCAGCCACATGACAGGTTGCCAGGTTGCCAGGAGCCAGAGCAGCAGCCAGAGGCAAGGTCACGAATATGATTTACTCCCTCAAGCATCTAGCCAGGAATTATTCCGCATATGTTCTGTGCAAGGAGCACTGTAAAGCAAGACACAAAGATGTGCAAGGTGGGCTTCCTTCCCTCACTGGTAGTGGAGCTCATTCGTACATTACACACACACACACACACACATACACACACACAAATAAATAACTGTAGGATGTGGTGTCTTATATGTGGCACAGACCAAGTGCTCTGGCCCTGAAGAAGAAAGGGGCAGGGGAGGCACCTGCAAAAAAGTGGGCCTTTAAGCCCTGGAAAGAGAGGGTTCAGAGTTGAAAGGAGGGACCCTGGCCAAAGAAAAATGACTAGAAAATAAGATTCATATGGAAGAGAAGAAAGAACAGAAATAAGCTGGGAGGGAGGGCTTCCATGCTGGGTTAAAGAGTCTGAGTTTAGCAGGTAGGTCACTGAGAAGTCTGGAGGATGAGAAGTCACACAATTATAGCATCTGTGCTGAAGGATGAGGGGAGACAGAAAGCCATCACTTCCCTTATTCTCTATCAGAGAAAACTCTAAAAGCAATTGCATTTTTTAAAGATAGACTTTGTAAGTCTAGGGCAAGGAGAGGATACAGCTATAGAAGGATTCTCGGCATATCTGAGGCTGCACAGAGATGGAGGGGCTGGTAGGGGAAACCAATGAATGGGTGAGGAGGGAAAACAGGAGGAGCGGAAAGCAACTGGAAGGGTGGTCCCTGCAGCAGAAGAGGAGGCTGGACCTGGCATTTCTGAGAAAGCTGACCAAGGGAAGGGAAGCAAGACCTGAGGTGAAAGGCCTGACTTCAGTCTTCCGCACCTGCTGTTCCCAGGAGCGAGGCCTCGGGCAGGTGCTGAAGGTAGTGGGTATCTTCACTTCCTCAGACCCCAGCTGTGGGTAGTCCTTCCTACTCTGGAAGTGGCTGAAGTCAAGGAAAGCAATGTTATAAGGAGGCAGAAGAGAGATATGGAAGTATCTTGACAATAACTAGGTTTTCACTACTTCTAAGAAATCAGCCCCAACCAAATTTCATTGGAATTGACATTAGATTAGAAATCTGTATATTAGCATCATTGTTCAAAAGCCGCAGGTTCACCCCTGTTTTGTGTAAGGCATAGGACAGATTCCTGGCAAACTGGAGAATGGGTGATAAACTGACTCTCCCTCAGTTCTCCGCTTAAATAGCTCAAGTCTCTTCCCTGCTTGCTACTGCTGCTAAGTCGCTTCAGTCGTGTCCAACTCTGGAGTGGGGTGCCATTGCCTTCCCTGCTTACTGCCTCAGTATTTACCTCTGTCATATGGGGATAGTAATGCTTGACCTGCCTCCTAATGGAGAAAATGAGAAACAGATGTCACATCACCAGAAACCTAGTAAGAACGAGAATTTGTTATCACTCAATACTGACAAAGAATTTTCAGATTAGGCCCTTTGATCTTCACAATGCTGCTGCTGCTGCTAAGTTGCATCAGTCATGTCCGACTCTGTGCAGCCCCATAGATGGCAGCCCACCAGGCTCCGCCATCCCTGGGATTCTCCAGGCAAGAACACTGGAGTGGGTTGCCATTTCCTTCTCCAATGCATGAACGTGAAAAGTGAAAGTGAAGTCTCTCAGTTGTGTCCGACTCTTCTCGACCCCATGGACGGCAGCCCACCAGGCTCCTCCGTCCATGGGATTTTCCAGGCAAGAGCACTGGAGGGGGGTGCCTGTGCCTTCTCTGGATCTTCACAGTAAGAGTAGTTTAAACTCTGTCCAATGCTAGGCACTCTTTATAGGAGAAATATTTTGTAAAATCATCTTACTCCCACAAATATAACTTTAACTGCAAATATAACTTTAGTACATGTAGATTTTAAAAGATAATTCTCTATATAAGAGGAAAGTTGTTAAAATTTTTTAGCATGGTTATTAAATGTGGGTTCAGGGAGGCAACCCAGTTCATCTTACGTCACTGCTATGATCTTACCAGGGCTTCCCTGATAGCTCAGCTGGTAAAGAATCCGCCTACAATGCGGGAGCAGAGAAGACAATGATGCCCCACTCCAGTGCTCTTGTCTGGAAGATTCCATGGGTGGAGGAGCCTGGTGGGCTGCAGTCCATGGGGTTGCTAAGAGTCGGGCACGACTGAGCAACTTCACTTTCACTTTTCACTTTCATGCATTGGAGAAGGAAATGGCACCCCACTCCAGTGGTCTTGCCTGGAGAATCCCAGGGACAGGGGAGTCTGGTGGGCTGCTGTCTACAGGGTCGCACAGAGTCGGACACAACTGAAGCGACTTAGCATCAGCAACAGCAGTAATGGGGGAAACCTGGGTTTGACCCCTGGGTTGGGAAGATTCCCTGGAGAAGGGAAAGGCTACCCACTCTAGAATTCTGGCCTAGAGAATTTCATGGACCGTATAGTCCATGGGGTTGCAGAGTTGGACACAATTGAGCAACTTGCACGTTCATGATCTTTCCAGAATCCTCTAAAATTGTTTTAATTTTTCAATTGGAGTATGATTGCTTTACAATGTTGTATTGATTTCTACTGTACAGCAAAGTGAGTCAGATATATGTATACCTATATCCCTTCTCTCTTGAACCTCCCTCCCATCCCTCCATAAAGTTGTTTTTAAAATTAAATAAAATTAAAATTAATATTTAATATTTCCCTAAATGCCACCTTTTCCTTTCCTCAGAAAATAGGAAAACGTTGTTCATTCACCACAGTACCCTTTCATAGCAAGCCGAGCCTTGCTGCGTTGGTCAGTTCTACAGCAGTAACAGGTAACGCCCGACGCTCAGTGGCTTGACAGTGACATTGACTGTTCACTCACATTGCTGAAGGCTGAGGGCTGGCTGCAGCTCTGTTGCAGTGAGTGGCATCTCCAAGCCGGAAGCCAGCTGCTGGTCTGCACCATGCACTCCTGTCCTGCTGGAATCCAGGCTGAAAGATCATGAAGCTGTGTGACTCCCACAGCGGAGGGATGGAGCCAGAGAGCAGGTGATAATCCACGATGCGTCTTAGCCACTGCTTGATGGACCTGCACACAGTCATAAGGCAGTGGTCAGAGGTGTTGTGTATAATCCTCTTACAGGGAGAGTGAAAGTGTTAGTGGCTCAGTCCTGTCCGACTCTTTGCGACCCCATGGACTGTAGCCCGCCAGGCTCCTCTGTCCATGGAATTCTCCTTGCTGCTGCTGCTGCTAAGTCACTTCAGTCGTGTCCGACTCTGTGTGACCCCATAGACGGCAGCCCACCAGGCTCCCCCATCCCTGGGATTCTCCAGGCAAGAATACTGGAGTGGGTTGCCATTTCCTTCTCCAATGCATGAAAGAGAAAAGTGAAAGTGAAGTCGCTCAGTCTGTCTGACTGTTAGTGACCCCATGGACTGCAGCCCACCAGGCTCCTCCGTCCATTGGATTTTCCAGGCAAGAGTACTGGGGTGGGGTGCCATTGCCTTCCCCGGGAATTCTCCTTGGACAGCCAAAAATACTTGAGTAGGTTGCTATTCTTCTCTTCTCCATGGGATCTTCCCAATCCAGGTGTTGAAAATCCTGCACTGCCGGCAAATTCTTTACCATCTGAGCAACCAGGGAATCCCCTCTTATAGGAAAGGGGAAACAGATAATTGCCAATAAGGCACTCTACCATAACTGGCCCGGCCATCGTGGTCCTCCAGGCAGTCCTCCTAGCAGGCTGGAGGCAGCACATAGGAAATTTACTCACCATCTTTCTTGAAACCAAGTTTCACAGGTGCAACCCCTCAAGGAAGTGGTAGGACCATTGGCAAAGCAAAGAAGCCATCCCTCACTTAAGGAGCAGCTACTACAGGCCCCAGGAAGTGTTGCAATGAGCAAATGAAAGCCCAAGTCCTCTGATTTCTTAAGAGAAGTCAGAAAATTGCGTGTTTATGTAAATCTCCTACTTTGAAAAATGTTGACAACTATCTTCATTTAAAAAAAAAAAAACAAAAACACTACACTGCAGATCAAAGTATCCCAAATCCAAATTTGAATTTTAACTTAAAATTTTTTATCCTTTACTTTAGGAAAATTTGAGACGTGGCAAATGGGGTGGAGACATTGTTGTTTCAGTTAGGAAGGAACAGATTTTTTTCCCCCATTGTGTTTCAATAACTCAGAGGGTCAGTGCTCACCCAGCCCAGGGTCACTTAGGACTCAGGTCATGGTCTCAATCACGGTCTTCAGTTTTCCTGTCCTGGGCTTGGCTCTGTGCACTGTGCCTTTTCCCCAGAGATGCCTCTCAGGCTGATTGACTTAAAAATTAGAGCTCAGATGGCAAAGAAGAGGGCAATAATAGGACAAGAGATTCCACTCATTTGCCTCTTTAAATTTTCATACAGAATGCGATTTGTTAACAAGGGGGAGGTCCCGAGGTAGGGAGGGTATCAATAATTCAACAGAGGCTGTCAAGCTGCAAATAGCCACTTGGTGTCCAGCTGAGGCTCCTGGTTTTGACATCGGCTACTCTTTCAAGCTCTAAGAGGAAAGGTCAGATTTCCATCATCCAGCCCGTTTCAGTCCTGGATTTCCTCAGCTCCCGGTTCCTAACATTACTGGAGACAATGGTACTTGAGGCTGTGTCCTGTTCAGAGCCTGAGGTTGACTGTCTAAGGCTAAGCTGATCACAGGTGAAACATGAAGGTTCCCTGAGAACAATGGTGATGCAGGACCTCCTCCCTTGGTAGGAGCTTTAGTGTTAATATTACCTCCAGCTCAGATGCATTTAGTACCCAGGATTTAATAAAGCCACACCCCATCCCCAAAACAAATATCACTCTTCCCTGTTTGCAAAATCCCACGTCTCTCCTTCTTCAAAAACAAGCTTCATATTCACCTGGACCTGGTCTCTGACTCTCTTGGATTATGGCATCCATTGGCCTGGGTGAGGGAAAAAACAGGATCCAGCCTAAGATACTGGAACATCTAGGCCTAGAATCATGTGACTCTATACAGCAAGATGTATGACTTGGGCAAGCTTCTGAAGTCTTTGAGCCTCTGTTTTCTTATCTTTAAAATAAGGATAAAAATACCTACCTCACTTAAGAATCCATTAAGACAGCACATGTAAATTTATTATGACTATTTTTACAAGTTTCTGAATGGATTTGCAGTTGGCTCCCTCCCCACCCTTTATGTGTTGCCATTTATTAGGACCAGATGTCTCATGGGTGAAAATGGACATCTTTATGCCAAAGCACCAATGACTCAGCTTCTGTTTTTAACCATGAGAAATAGAAATAGATGAACTTAATATCAGCCAAATGGTACTAGAGGCTGGCCCAGGCCTTTGTCCTAGAAAAATGGGTGATAACTGAACTCACAGTGTTGGCAAACTCAGCTTTCTCTGAAAGGCCCCAAAGGGCAGTTTGCAGCTTCAAGATGGCATTCATTTCCCATCACTGTTGCCAGGCAGACACAGAGCCTTGGATGCTGCAGAGCCTCTTCACATAACGGGACAAGCCCAACAATGTGGAGAGAGCAGGAGGGGGGCAAGTGTTAACCCAGTAGGTTCTCCTTAATGTATACACTGACTGAGATGGATTTCATAAAACATTAGCAGTTGATGCTATTAGCCAGCAGTAGGCTGGGAAATGCTGTTCAATATTTTTTTCCCCATTTCTGAGGGAAACAGAGAGCTGGGAGAATAATTCTGTGGGCTAAGGGAAGCCTCACTCCCAGCAAAAGGTGTGTCCTGCCCCACATGTTGTCTGGTCACTTACTTAGGAAGAGGAAACAAGCAGAGCTGGGGATGAGGGTGGAGCGGAGGGAAACTCTTGTCCCTTAAAACAAGGTAAACACTAGTTTATAGGCTTAAAGTTTTGCTCTTCTACTATAATTGCCTTTGACTAGTTTATTGCTAACGGGGAAGGCAATGGCACCCCACCCCAGTACTCTTGCCTGGAAAATCCAATGGACGGAGTAGCCTGGTGGGCTGCAGTCCATGGGGTCGCTAACAGTCGGACAGACTGAGCGACTTCACTTTCACTTTTCTCTTTCATGCATTGGAGAAGGAAATGGCAACCCACTCCAGTGTTCTTGCCTGGAGAATCCTAGGGATGGGGGAGCCTGGTGGGCTGCCGTCTATGGGGTCACACAGAGTCGGACACGACTGAAGTGACTTAGCAGCAGCAACAGTTTATTGCTAAAGTTTGAAGTCTGTATATCACTTTGAGAAGTGATATCATGTAGAATAAAGGGATGGGAAAATATCAGATAATTTTTTTCCTCCCCTAGTCACAACTTCATGGCTCTCTGGAAGCCAACCCTTATCCATGGATCCAGGATTTCTAGGTAGTGAATGGCAGAGAGGTGAATGGTTGCCAGTAGCAGGGCTGAGAGTGGTACAAATCTCAGGAAAGATAGATAAAAGCCCTTTTCTTTCCTGACCCATCGATAAGAAGATAACCAGCAAAGAATAAGAGGGGAGGGCGGACAGGCTGAGCTTGCGTTATACATTCATGGTCACACGAAGACAATCAACATATGAAGGAAAAAATATGCATGGTCCGAATATATAATGGCTTGGTACTTTAAATATGGTGACTTTTGGTTTTCCCTGTAGACTCTTCTCTGTTCCGAAATATCTCTATTGCCTACAGTTCCATTATTAAGCTGTTTTCTTTTTTTTAGTTTACAAAGAACTTCAACTTGGGAAACGTTATATATTATTCTTGACCCATAACTAGTATGCATGGGGGAAAAGTTGGACCCAGATCTCTCAGTCTGCCCGGCGTGTGCATATCCTCTGCTGCCACCTCATTTTCACCCTTGCCAACTCCTTCCAAGGCTGGAACGATGGCCTTGTTCCTTATTGGCCTCCCTGCCTCTGCTCACTACCCTTTAAGCCCTGTCTCCGATGAAGAGCCAAAACGGTCTCTATTAAAGCCTGGTCCACTAGAGATTCAGTGTCACACTGAGTGAAGTAAGTGAGACAGAGGAGAAATATCATATGACATCCCTTATATGTGGAATCTAAAAAGAAATGATTCAAACGAACTTACAACACAGAAAGAGAGACTCACAGGCTTAAAAAACAAACTTACAGTTGCTTGGGGAGAGGAATAGTTAGGGGGTTTGGGAAGGTCATGTACACACTACTCTATTCGAAACGGATAATCGACAGGGACCTATTGTATAGTCCATGGCACTCTACTCCATGTTACGTGGCAGCCTGGATGGGAAGGGGGTTAAAGGAGAATAGATACATGTGTATATATGGCGGAGTCCCACTGTTGTTCACCTGAAACTGCCACGACATTAATTGGTTACACCCCAATACAAAATAAAAAATTTGAAATTTAAAGAAACTAAATAAATAAAGGCTGGTCCACATCACACTCCCCTGCCTCACACTTCAAAGGCCTCCTCATGCAGAAAGAAGGCTAAACTGAATGAGGTTGGCAGCGACAGTCTCTGCTTACCTCTCCAGACTCACAACTCATCACCATCCTCCCCCTTACTCTGTGAACTGTTTGTATGTCCTGCTCACCCCCAAGCCTCTGTACCTGCAGCTTTGTCTGCGCAGCATCTTCCCCTACCTCACGTGGACCAGCCCTACAAAACCTCCTGGCCTGGATGCGGGCTCCTGCCACAGACTGCCGCGGGGTTCTGCACAAACCTCGGTTACAGGCCATGCTACTGTCAGTCGTTATTGGGGCGGTTGTTTTAGCGTCCATTTCTCCTGATAGACTGTATATGCTTAAATATTGCATTTACTTGGCCTTCCCTGGTGGCTCAGGCGGTAAAGAATCCGCCTGCAATGTGGGAGACCTGGGTTTGATCACTGGGTTGGGAAGATCCCCTGGAGAAGGGCATGGCAACACAGTCCAATATTCTTGCTCTGAGAATCCCAGTGGACAGAGAAGCCTGGTGGTCTACAGTCCATGGGGTCGCAAAGAGTCAGGCGGCTAAGCACAGCACAGAGCTCTAGCATTTAGGCATAGCATAGCATGAGGTGAAAAAGGGAAAGTGTTAGTCACTCAGTTGTGGCCGACTCTTTGTGACCCCATGGACTGTAGCCTGCCAGGCTCCTCTATCCATGGAATCATCCAGGCAAGAATACTGGAGTGAGTAGTCATTCCCTTCCCCAGGGCATCTTCCCAACCCAGTGATCGAACCCAAGTCTACTGCGTTGCAAGTTGATTCTTTACTGTCTGAGCCAGCAGCCATGGCGTAAAGTGGTTCAGTAAGTAATTTTGAATGAATACATTTGTTATTTAAATAAGAAAATTAATGCTCCAAAGGAATGTTGGACTGACTCAAGGTCACTCAAGATATTTATTACTTGGGTCAGACAGGCATTTGACAATTTTTCTGGTCAAGTTAGAAAACACTCTTTTTCCTAAACAAGACACAAAACCCATAGTCATGAAGGAAATGTTTGTCTACAGGACCAGATATCATTTTTGGAGTTAATATAGATGTGAAGAATTGAGAGAAAATATTAAAACATAGATAACAGGTAAAGGATTAAAAGCCGTAATATCTAAAAAATGCACATATTAGTCAATAAGGAAAAAATATCACCAACCTTGTTTAAAAATAGGAAAGATAAATACTCTATTTGTTAAGAGGGAAGCAAGCACATAAAAAGAATGTCAATCTCAGCAAAATAATAATAATTTTTCATACAAACTACTAAAAATACAAATGGGTGATAAAATTTAGTGATGGTAAAGGTATTAGGAAATGAGCTTTCTCTTACACTGGTGATAGAATTGTCAATTGAAAATGCTATTCTGGGTGAGAGCCCTTTTTATTATTCATCAAATTTTAAATATGTATTCATAGGGCCCTGGAAAAGTAGAATAATTACATAATTCCATGTAATGGTTAATTAATATGTCCATGTGACTGGGTCATGAGGTACCCAGACATTTGATCTAACATTTTTCTAGGGGTCTCTGTAAGAGTGTTTTTGGATGCAATTAATACTTGAATTAGTAGACTGAGTAAAGCAGGTTACCCTTCCTGACATGGGTGGACCTCATCTGATCAGCTGAAGGCTTGAATAAAATAAACAGTCTATCACTTCCTTTGGTAAGAGAGAATTCTTGCCTGATGGCCTTCTAACTGGCATTTTGATTTTTTCTACCTCTGGACGCAAACTGAAACATTGGCTCTTCTTGAGTCTCGAGCCTGTAGGCCTTCAGGTTAGAACTAAACCAATGGCTTCCCTGGGCCTCTGGCTGTGACTCAGCCTGAACACTTTAGGACTTGTCACCCTTCATGATCACATGAACTGATTTCCTAGAGTAAATTTCTGTCTTTCTCTCTTTCTAATATATACATCCTATTGGTTCTGTTTCTCTGGAGGACACTAATACATCCTATAAAAATGTGCGGCCGTTAGAAACAAGAAGACAGAGCTTTGTGGACTAAGGTAGAAGAATACTCACAGGGTAGAGTTATGTGAAATAGGGAAGTGTATGCATGCTGTGCTAAGTGGCTTCAGACATGTCCGACTCTTTGCAACCCCGTGGACTGTAGCCCACCAGGCTCCTCTGTCCATGGCATTCTCCAGGCAAGAATACTGGAGTGGGTTGCCATGCCCTCCTCCAGGGGATCTTCCTGACCGAGGGATCAAACCCATGTCTCTTACTGTCTCCTGCATTGGCAGGTGGGTTCTTTACTACTAGCGTAGCGCCACTTGAGGAGCCCTAGGGAAATGTATGCTGCCGCTGCTAAGTTCCTTCAGTCGTGTCCGACTCTGTGCGACCCCATAGATGGCAGCCCACCAGGCTCCCCCGTCCCTGGGATTCTCCAGGCAAGAACACTGGAGTGGGCTGCCATTGCCTTCTCCAATGCATGAAAGTGACAAGTGAAAGTAAAGTCGTTCAGTGGTGCCCGACTCTTCACGACCCCATGGACTGCAGCCTACCAGGCTCCTCCATCCATGGGATTGGCCAGGCAAGAGTACTGGAGTGGGTTGCCATTGCCTTCTCCAGGGAAATGTATAGTATGATCTAATTTGTATAGAAATCAAAAAGGACACATTCACGTATGAGTATATAAATACACACATGTCTCTGTATAAATGTATAGAAAAGGGACTGAAGGCTGCATATTGGACTCCTAATAATGATTATCTCTGAGACTGGAAGTAGGATGGGTACCTGGTGGTGAAAAGGGCTTTCGTGTATATTTATTTCAATTGTTTGAATCTCTTACAATAAGAAAGTATATATGAATTATTTGTGCTATTTTTTAAAAACCCATTGTATAAATGGAATTTTTTTCTAACTTTAAGAAACCGACTCAAGAGCTTGAAAGTTGCAATACCAATGTGAGTATTTACAAGGAAGAAGGTTTCCTTCTAGTGACTGGAATTATCAGGATCTGCTATCAAGAGGATATTTTTCCTAATTGGAAAAAAAAAAGTAATAAGCCAAATTAGTGAACAAAGACATGTTAAGCATGAAATCGGAGCACAGAAAGTCAGATGTCCTTGAGGAATGTTTTATCTTAGCTGAGGTTTTAACTCCAATGAATTATCCAATTGACCCTAACATTTGGGGTCAGACAGCCTCTCTTTCTGATAATAGCTGTCTCTTTGTGTGTTCTGAAGAGTCACTTGAGAATTACTAGCAAACTCCCGCTCTCCACCATCATTTTGAGAATCTACATTAAATCTACCTTTCCCATTTGCACAAAGCACTGAACAATGTCCATTCTCTCTTTTTTTTACGATTCTGAGGCTATCTTCCATCTCTTTCGGTATTTTCAGTTTCCTGGCAAGGATGGAGGTCTTTTGCAGTCCCATAGCACGGGAAACCTCAGGGGTATTTCCTGCTACAACTGAGTCCATTCATGGCAGAGTTCTTTCTTTACCTTCCCAACCTTGTCCCTGGGTCTATGATTTCAACTTACTTTGAGGAACTGAATTCCTATTTACTATACTGAATTATCTTCCTGGCTGTGTGACCTTGGGTCATGCCATTATTCTTTGCCATGTTTGTTTGTTTTAATCTAAGATAAGGAAGTCAGGCAGTAACACAGAAATAATAATCTCTGCCACTTTACGTGATCATTGAGAGGTTAACAAAAGGAAATATTTACCCATCCAACAAACGTTTGCTGAGGTCCTTTACTCTGCCCAGCTCAATACTTGGCTCTGGAGACACAAAAATGAATAAGACAGTCCCTGCCTTCACAGCACTCATAGCCTTATGGGAAAGTGATACAAACGGTAATAATAGAGAATAACAAATGCTGACCTAGTGTTTTGCATTACACCTGGAGAAAGTGGGGTTAAGAAGGGTTTGGGGAGATACTATAACTCTTAAGCACTATCTTGAAGAAAGAATAGGACAAGGTGAAGAAAGCGTTCAGGACCGAAGGAACAGCATGTGAAAAGGAAGGGATGCAGGGAGACGACCGCAAGAGGAAGATTGAACACAGAGTGTAATAGATTCAAGAGAGCCTTGAATTCTCTGATACTCCCCCCAAGGATCTGGGTGGGCTCTTCTGCTTGAACGTGAAAGTCACTCAGTAGCGTCTGATTCTTTGCAACCCCATGGACTATACAGACCATGGAATTCTCCAGGCCAGAATACTGGAGTGGGCAGCCTTTCCCTTCTCTGGGGGATCTTCCCAACCCAGGGATAGAACCCAAATCTTCCACACTGCAGCCAGATTCTTTACCAGCTGAGCCTCAAGGGAAGCCCAAGAATACTGGAGTGGATAGCCTATCCCTTCTCCAGCAGATCTTTCAAACCCAGGAATTGAACTGGGGTCTCCTGCATTGCAGGTGGATTCCTTACTAACTGAGCTATGAGGGAAGCCCAGCTTGACCAGTATATAATATGGCAGAGACCTGGACTTAAGAGACCAGTGTATTCCACTTCTTATCCCTTGGAACTCAGTCACCATGCTATAAGGAAGCCCAGGGAGCCTCAGGGAGAGACCCAAATGGAGAGGAACTGAGGCTCCCTGCGTGAATTCCCTACTGACAACCAGCACTGTCTTGCCAGCCATATGAACCAATCACTAAGTTTGACGTTAATAATTAACAGCAATAACTGAAACATGGAGGGACAAAGAGAAGAGAATCAGCATCAGGCTCCCAGGTCAGGGAACATGATGGAGATTCCTTTCCCAAGATAAGATTTGGAGGTAGACTTGGTTGGAGCATGGAGGGAGCAAGGGGAGCACTGTAGCTGCTGTTGTTTGGTCACTAAGCTCTATCCGAGTCTTTGTGACCCCNTCATGCATTGGAGAAGGAAATGGCACCCCACTCCAGTGGTCTTGCCTGGAGAATCCCAGGGACAGGGGAGTCTGGTGGGCTGCTGTCTACAGGGTCGCACAGAGTCGGACACAACTGAAGCGACTTAGCATCAGCAACAGCAGTAATGGGGGAAACCTGGGTTTGACCCCTGGGTTGGGAAGATTCCCTGGAGAAGGGAAAGGCTACCCACTCTAGAATTCTGGCCTAGAGAATTTCATGGACCGTATAGTCCATGGGGTTGCAGAGTTGGACACAATTGAGCAACTTGCACGTTCATGATCTTTCCAGAATCCTCTAAAATTGTTTTAATTTTTCAATTGGAGTATGATTGCTTTACAATGTTGTATTGATTTCTACTGTACAGCAAAGTGAGTCAGATATATGTATACCTATATCCCTTCTCTCTTGAACCTCCCTCCCATCCCTCCATAAAGTTGTTTTTAAAATTAAATAAAATTAAAATTAATATTTAATATTTCCCTAAATGCCACCTTTTCCTTTCCTCAGAAAATAGGAAAACGTTGTTCATTCACCACAGTACCCTTTCATAGCAAGCCGAGCCTTGCTGCGTTGGTCAGTTCTACAGCAGTAACAGGTAACGCCCGACGCTCAGTGGCTTGACAGTGACATTGACTGTTCACTCACATTGCTGAAGGCTGAGGGCTGGCTGCAGCTCTGTTGCAGTGAGTGGCATCTCCAAGCCGGAAGCCAGCTGCTGGTCTGCACCATGCACTCCTGTCCTGCTGGAATCCAGGCTGAAAGATCATGAAGCTGTGTGACTCCCACAGCGGAGGGATGGAGCCAGAGAGCAGGTGATAATCCACGATGCGTCTTAGCCACTGCTTGATGGACCTGCACACAGTCATAAGGCAGTGGTCAGAGGTGTTGTGTATAATCCTCTTACAGGGAGAGTGAAAGTGTTAGTGGCTCAGTCCTGTCCGACTCTTTGCGACCCCATGGACTGTAGCCCGCCAGGCTCCTCTGTCCATGGAATTCTCCTTGCTGCTGCTGCTGCTAAGTCACTTCAGTCGTGTCCGACTCTGTGTGACCCCATAGACGGCAGCCCACCAGGCTCCCCCATCCCTGGGATTCTCCAGGCAAGAATACTGGAGTGGGTTGCCATTTCCTTCTCCAATGCATGAAAGAGAAAAGTGAAAGTGAAGTCGCTCAGTCTGTCTGACTGTTAGTGACCCCATGGACTGCAGCCCACCAGGCTCCTCCGTCCATTGGATTTTCCAGGCAAGAGTACTGGGGTGGGGTGCCATTGCCTTCCCCGGGAATTCTCCTTGGACAGCCAAAAATACTTGAGTAGGTTGCTATTCTTCTCTTCTCCATGGGATCTTCCCAATCCAGGTGTTGAAAATCCTGCACTGCCGGCAAATTCTTTACCATCTGAGCAACCAGGGAATCCCCTCTTATAGGAAAGGGGAAACAGATAATTGCCAATAAGGCACTCTACCATAACTGGCCCGGCCATCGTGGTCCTCCAGGCAGTCCTCCTAGCAGGCTGGAGGCAGCACATAGGAAATTTACTCACCATCTTTCTTGAAACCAAGTTTCACAGGTGCAACCCCTCAAGGAAGTGGTAGGACCATTGGCAAAGCAAAGAAGCCATCCCTCACTTAAGGAGCAGCTACTACAGGCCCCAGGAAGTGTTGCAATGAGCAAATGAAAGCCCAAGTCCTCTGATTTCTTAAGAGAAGTCAGAAAATTGCGTGTTTATGTAAATCTCCTACTTTGAAAAATGTTGACAACTATCTTCATTTAAAAAAAAAAAAACAAAAACACTACACTGCAGATCAAAGTATCCCAAATCCAAATTTGAATTTTAACTTAAAATTTTTTATCCTTTACTTTAGGAAAATTTGAGACGTGGCAAATGGGGTGGAGACATTGTTGTTTCAGTTAGGAAGGAACAGATTTTTTTCCCCCATTGTGTTTCAATAACTCAGAGGGTCAGTGCTCACCCAGCCCAGGGTCACTTAGGACTCAGGTCATGGTCTCAATCACGGTCTTCAGTTTTCCTGTCCTGGGCTTGGCTCTGTGCACTGTGCCTTTTCCCCAGAGATGCCTCTCAGGCTGATTGACTTAAAAATTAGAGCTCAGATGGCAAAGAAGAGGGCAATAATAGGACAAGAGATTCCACTCATTTGCCTCTTTAAATTTTCATACAGAATGCGATTTGTTAACAAGGGGGAGGTCCCGAGGTAGGGAGGGTATCAATAATTCAACAGAGGCTGTCAAGCTGCAAATAGCCACTTGGTGTCCAGCTGAGGCTCCTGGTTTTGACATCGGCTACTCTTTCAAGCTCTAAGAGGAAAGGTCAGATTTCCATCATCCAGCCCGTTTCAGTCCTGGATTTCCTCAGCTCCCGGTTCCTAACATTACTGGAGACAATGGTACTTGAGGCTGTGTCCTGTTCAGAGCCTGAGGTTGACTGTCTAAGGCTAAGCTGATCACAGGTGAAACATGAAGGTTCCCTGAGAACAATGGTGATGCAGGACCTCCTCCCTTGGTAGGAGCTTTAGTGTTAATATTACCTCCAGCTCAGATGCATTTAGTACCCAGGATTTAATAAAGCCACACCCCATCCCCAAAACAAATATCACTCTTCCCTGTTTGCAAAATCCCACGTCTCTCCTTCTTCAAAAACAAGCTTCATATTCACCTGGACCTGGTCTCTGACTCTCTTGGATTATGGCATCCATTGGCCTGGGTGAGGGAAAAAACAGGATCCAGCCTAAGATACTGGAACATCTAGGCCTAGAATCATGTGACTCTATACAGCAAGATGTATGACTTGGGCAAGCTTCTGAAGTCTTTGAGCCTCTGTTTTCTTATCTTTAAAATAAGGATAAAAATACCTACCTCACTTAAGAATCCATTAAGACAGCACATGTAAATTTATTATGACTATTTTTACAAGTTTCTGAATGGATTTGCAGTTGGCTCCCTCCCCACCCTTTATGTGTTGCCATTTATTAGGACCAGATGTCTCATGGGTGAAAATGGACATCTTTATGCCAAAGCACCAATGACTCAGCTTCTGTTTTTAACCATGAGAAATAGAAATAGATGAACTTAATATCAGCCAAATGGTACTAGAGGCTGGCCCAGGCCTTTGTCCTAGAAAAATGGGTGATAACTGAACTCACAGTGTTGGCAAACTCAGCTTTCTCTGAAAGGCCCCAAAGGGCAGTTTGCAGCTTCAAGATGGCATTCATTTCCCATCACTGTTGCCAGGCAGACACAGAGCCTTGGATGCTGCAGAGCCTCTTCACATAACGGGACAAGCCCAACAATGTGGAGAGAGCAGGAGGGGGGCAAGTGTTAACCCAGTAGGTTCTCCTTAATGTATACACTGACTGAGATGGATTTCATAAAACATTAGCAGTTGATGCTATTAGCCAGCAGTAGGCTGGGAAATGCTGTTCAATATTTTTTTCCCCATTTCTGAGGGAAACAGAGAGCTGGGAGAATAATTCTGTGGGCTAAGGGAAGCCTCACTCCCAGCAAAAGGTGTGTCCTGCCCCACATGTTGTCTGGTCACTTACTTAGGAAGAGGAAACAAGCAGAGCTGGGGATGAGGGTGGAGCGGAGGGAAACTCTTGTCCCTTAAAACAAGGTAAACACTAGTTTATAGGCTTAAAGTTTTGCTCTTCTACTATAATTGCCTTTGACTAGTTTATTGCTAACGGGGAAGGCAATGGCACCCCACCCCAGTACTCTTGCCTGGAAAATCCAATGGACGGAGTAGCCTGGTGGGCTGCAGTCCATGGGGTCGCTAACAGTCGGACAGACTGAGCGACTTCACTTTCACTTTTCTCTTTCATGCATTGGAGAAGGAAATGGCAACCCACTCCAGTGTTCTTGCCTGGAGAATCCTAGGGATGGGGGAGCCTGGTGGGCTGCCGTCTATGGGGTCACACAGAGTCGGACACGACTGAAGTGACTTAGCAGCAGCAACAGTTTATTGCTAAAGTTTGAAGTCTGTATATCACTTTGAGAAGTGATATCATGTAGAATAAAGGGATGGGAAAATATCAGATAATTTTTTTCCTCCCCTAGTCACAACTTCATGGCTCTCTGGAAGCCAACCCTTATCCATGGATCCAGGATTTCTAGGTAGTGAATGGCAGAGAGGTGAATGGTTGCCAGTAGCAGGGCTGAGAGTGGTACAAATCTCAGGAAAGATAGATAAAAGCCCTTTTCTTTCCTGACCCATCGATAAGAAGATAACCAGCAAAGAATAAGAGGGGAGGGCGGACAGGCTGAGCTTGCGTTATACATTCATGGTCACACGAAGACAATCAACATATGAAGGAAAAAATATGCATGGTCCGAATATATAATGGCTTGGTACTTTAAATATGGTGACTTTTGGTTTTCCCTGTAGACTCTTCTCTGTTCCGAAATATCTCTATTGCCTACAGTTCCATTATTAAGCTGTTTTCTTTTTTTTAGTTTACAAAGAACTTCAACTTGGGAAACGTTATATATTATTCTTGACCCATAACTAGTATGCATGGGGGAAAAGTTGGACCCAGATCTCTCAGTCTGCCCGGCGTGTGCATATCCTCTGCTGCCACCTCATTTTCACCCTTGCCAACTCCTTCCAAGGCTGGAACGATGGCCTTGTTCCTTATTGGCCTCCCTGCCTCTGCTCACTACCCTTTAAGCCCTGTCTCCGATGAAGAGCCAAAACGGTCTCTATTAAAGCCTGGTCCACTAGAGATTCAGTGTCACACTGAGTGAAGTAAGTGAGACAGAGGAGAAATATCATATGACATCCCTTATATGTGGAATCTAAAAAGAAATGATTCAAACGAACTTACAACACAGAAAGAGAGACTCACAGGCTTAAAAAACAAACTTACAGTTGCTTGGGGAGAGGAATAGTTAGGGGGTTTGGGAAGGTCATGTACACACTACTCTATTCGAAACGGATAATCGACAGGGACCTATTGTATAGTCCATGGCACTCTACTCCATGTTACGTGGCAGCCTGGATGGGAAGGGGGTTAAAGGAGAATAGATACATGTGTATATATGGCGGAGTCCCACTGTTGTTCACCTGAAACTGCCACGACATTAATTGGTTACACCCCAATACAAAATAAAAAATTTGAAATTTAAAGAAACTAAATAAATAAAGGCTGGTCCACATCACACTCCCCTGCCTCACACTTCAAAGGCCTCCTCATGCAGAAAGAAGGCTAAACTGAATGAGGTTGGCAGCGACAGTCTCTGCTTACCTCTCCAGACTCACAACTCATCACCATCCTCCCCCTTACTCTGTGAACTGTTTGTATGTCCTGCTCACCCCCAAGCCTCTGTACCTGCAGCTTTGTCTGCGCAGCATCTTCCCCTACCTCACGTGGACCAGCCCTACAAAACCTCCTGGCCTGGATGCGGGCTCCTGCCACAGACTGCCGCGGGGTTCTGCACAAACCTCGGTTACAGGCCATGCTACTGTCAGTCGTTATTGGGGCGGTTGTTTTAGCGTCCATTTCTCCTGATAGACTGTATATGCTTAAATATTGCATTTACTTGGCCTTCCCTGGTGGCTCAGGCGGTAAAGAATCCGCCTGCAATGTGGGAGACCTGGGTTTGATCACTGGGTTGGGAAGATCCCCTGGAGAAGGGCATGGCAACACAGTCCAATATTCTTGCTCTGAGAATCCCAGTGGACAGAGAAGCCTGGTGGTCTACAGTCCATGGGGTCGCAAAGAGTCAGGCGGCTAAGCACAGCACAGAGCTCTAGCATTTAGGCATAGCATAGCATGAGGTGAAAAAGGGAAAGTGTTAGTCACTCAGTTGTGGCCGACTCTTTGTGACCCCATGGACTGTAGCCTGCCAGGCTCCTCTATCCATGGAATCATCCAGGCAAGAATACTGGAGTGAGTAGTCATTCCCTTCCCCAGGGCATCTTCCCAACCCAGTGATCGAACCCAAGTCTACTGCGTTGCAAGTTGATTCTTTACTGTCTGAGCCAGCAGCCATGGCGTAAAGTGGTTCAGTAAGTAATTTTGAATGAATACATTTGTTATTTAAATAAGAAAATTAATGCTCCAAAGGAATGTTGGACTGACTCAAGGTCACTCAAGATATTTATTACTTGGGTCAGACAGGCATTTGACAATTTTTCTGGTCAAGTTAGAAAACACTCTTTTTCCTAAACAAGACACAAAACCCATAGTCATGAAGGAAATGTTTGTCTACAGGACCAGATATCATTTTTGGAGTTAATATAGATGTGAAGAATTGAGAGAAAATATTAAAACATAGATAACAGGTAAAGGATTAAAAGCCGTAATATCTAAAAAATGCACATATTAGTCAATAAGGAAAAAATATCACCAACCTTGTTTAAAAATAGGAAAGATAAATACTCTATTTGTTAAGAGGGAAGCAAGCACATAAAAAGAATGTCAATCTCAGCAAAATAATAATAATTTTTCATACAAACTACTAAAAATACAAATGGGTGAAAAAATTTAGTGATGGTAAAGGTATTAGGAAATGAGCTTTCTCTTACACTGGTGATAGAATTGTCAATTGAAAATGCTATTCTGGGTGAGAGCCCTTTTTATTATTCATCAAATTTTAAATATGTATTCATAGGGCCCTGGAAAAGTAGAATAATTACATAATTCCATGTAATGGTTAATTAATATGTCCATGTGACTGGGTCATGAGGTACCCAGACATTTGATCTAACATTTTTCTAGGGGTCTCTGTAAGAGTGTTTTTGGATGCAATTAATACTTGAATTAGTAGACTGAGTAAAGCAGGTTACCCTTCCTGACATGGGTGGACCTCATCTGATCAGCTGAAGGCTTGAATAAAATAAACAGTCTATCACTTCCTTTGGTAAGAGAGAATTCTTGCCTGATGGCCTTCTAACTGGCATTTTGATTTTTTCTACCTCTGGACTCAAACTGAAACATTGGCTCTTCTTGAGTCTCGAGCCTGTAGGCCTTCAGGTTAGAACTAAACCAATGGCTTCCCTGGGCCTCTGGCTGTGACTCAGCCTGAACACTTTAGGACTTGTCACCCTTCATGATCACATGAACTGATTTCCTAGAGTAAATTTCTGTCTTTCTCTCTTTCTAATATATACATCCTATTGGTTCTGTTTCTCTGGAGGACACTAATACATCCTATAAAAATGTGCGGCCGTTAGAAACAAGAAGACAGAGCTTTGTGGACTAAGGTAGAAGAATACTCACAGGGTAGAGTTATGTGAAATAGGGAAGTGTATGCATGCTGTGCTAAGTGGCTTCAGACATGTCCGACTCTTTGCAACCCCGTGGACTGTAGCCCACCAGGCTCCTCTGTCCATGGCATTCTCCAGGCAAGAATACTGGAGTGGGAGGGTGGACCTCATCTGATCAGCTGAAGGCTTGAATAAAATAAACAGTCAATCACTTCCTTTGGTAAGAGAGAATTCTTGCCTGATGGCCTTCTAACTGGCATTTTGATTTTTTCTACCTCTGGACGCAAACTGAAACATTGGCTCTTCTTGAGTCTCGAGCCTGTAGGCCTTCAGGTTAGAACTAAACCAATGGCTTCCCTGGGCCTCTGGCTGTGACTCAGCCTGAACACTTTAGGACTTGTCACCCTTCATGATCACATGAACTGATTTCCTAGAGTAAATTTCTGTCTTTCTCTCTTTCTAATATATACATCCTATTGGTTCTGTTTCTCTGGAGGACACTAATACATCCTATAAAAATGTGCGGCCGTTAGAAACAAGAAGACAGAGCTTTGTGGACTAAGGTAGAAGAATACTCACAGGGTAGAGTTATGTGAAATAGGGAAGTGTATGCATGCTGTGCTAAGTGGCTTCAGACATGTCCGACTCTTTGCAACCCCGTGGACTGTAGCCCACCAGGCTCCTCTGTCCATGGCATTCTCCAGGCAAGAATACTGGAGTGGGTTGCCATGCCCTCCTCCAGGGGATCTTCCTGACCGAGGGATCAAACCCATGTCTCTTACTGTCTCCTGCATTGGCAGGTGGGTTCTTTACTACTAGCGTAGCGCCACTTGAGGAGCCCTAGGGAAATGTATGCTGCCGCTGCTAAGTTCCTTCAGTCGTGTCCGACTCTGTGCGACCCCATAGATGGCAGCCCACCAGGCTCCCCCGTCCCTGGGATTCTCCAGGCAAGAACACTGGAGTGGGCTGCCATTGCCTTCTCCAATGCATGAAAGTGACAAGTGAAAGTAAAGTCGTTCAGTGGTGCCCGACTCTTCACGACCCCATGGACTGCAGCCTACCAGGCTCCTCCATCCATGGGATTGGCCAGGCAAGAGTACTGGAGTGGGTTGCCATTGCCTTCTCCAGGGAAATGTATAGTATGATCTAATTTGTATAGAAATCAAAAAGGACACATTCACGTATGAGTATATAAATACACACATGTCTCTGTATAAATGTATAGAAAAGGGACTGAAGGCTGCATATTGGACTCCTAATAATGATTATCTCTGAGACTGGAAGTAGGATGGGTGCCTGGTGGTGAAAAGGGCTTTCGTGTATATTTATTTCAATTGTTTGAATCTCTTACAATAAGAAAGTATATATGAATTATTTGTGCTATTTTTTAAAAACCCATTGTATAAATGGAATTTTTTTCTAACTTTAAGAAACCGACTCAAGAGCTTGAAAGTTGCAATACCAATGTGAGTATTTACAAGGAAGAAGGTTTCCTTCTAGTGACTGGAATTATCAGGATCTGCTATCAAGAGGATATTTTTCCTAACTGGAAAAAAAAAAGTAATAAGCCAAATTAGTGAACAAAGACATGTTAAGCATGAAATCGGAGCACAGAAAGTCAGATGTCCTTGAGGAATGTTTTATCTTAGCTGAGGTTTTAACTCCAATGAATTATCCAATTGACCCTAACATTTGGGGTCAGACAGCCTCTCTTTCTGATAATAGCTGTCTCTTTGTGTGTTCTGAAGAGTCACTTGAGAATTACTAGCAAACTCCCGCTCTCCACCATCATTTTGAGAATCTACATTAAATCTACCTTTCCCATTTGCACAAAGCACTGAACAATGTCCATTCTCTCTTTTTTTTACGATTCTGAGGCTATCTTCCATCTCTTTCGGTATTTTCAGTTTCCTGGCAAGGATGGAGGTCTTTTGCAGTCCCATAGCACGGGAAACCTCAGGGGTATTTCCTGCTACAACTGAGTCCATTCATGGCAGAGTTCTTTCTTTACCTTCCCAACCTTGTCCCTGGGTCTATGATTTCAACTTACTTTGAGGAACTGAATTCCTATTTACTATACTGAATTATCTTCCTGGCTGTGTGACCTTGGGTCATGCCATTATTCTTTGCCATGTTTGTTTGTTTTAATCTAAGATAAGGAAGTCAGGCAGTAACACAGAAATAATAATCTCTGCCACTTTACGTGATCATTGAGAGGTTAACAAAAGGAAATATTTACCCATCCAACAAACGTTTGCTGAGGTCCTTTACTCTGCCCAGCTCAATACTTGGCTCTGGAGACACAAAAATGAATAAGACAGTCCCTGCCTTCACAGCACTCATAGCCTTATGGGAAAGTGATACAAACGGTAATAATAGAGAATAACAAATGCTGACCTAGTGTTTTGCATTACACCTGGAGAAAGTGGGGTTAAGAAGGGTTTGGGGAGATACTATAACTCTTAAGCACTATCTTGAAGAAAGAATAGGACAAGGTGAAGAAAGCGTTCAGGACCGAAGGAACGGCATGTGAAAAGGAAGGGATGCAGGGAGACGACCGAAGAGGAAGACTGAACACAGAGTGTAATAGATTCAAGAGAGCCTTGAATTCTCTGATACTCCCCCCAAGGATCTGGGTGGGCTCTTCTGCTTGAACGTGAAAGTCACTCAGTAGCGTCTGATTCTTTGCAACCCCATGGACTATACAGACCATGGAATTCTCCAGGCCAGAATACTGGAGTGGGCAGCCTTTCCCTTCTCTAGGGGGTCTTCCCAACCCAGGGATAGAACCCAAATCTTCCACACTGCAGCCAGATTCTTTACCAGCTGAGCCTCAAGGGAAGCCCAAGAATACTGGAGTGGATAGCCTATCCCTTCTCCAGCAGATCTTTCAAACCCAGGAATTGAACTGGGGTCTCCTGCATTGCAGGTGGATTCCTTACTAACTGAGCTATGAGGGAAGCCCAGCTTGACCAGTATATAATATGGCAGAGACCTGGACTTAAGAGACCAGTGTATTCCACTTCTTATCCCTTGGAACTCAGTCACCATGCTATAAGGAAGCCCAGGGAGCCTCAGGGAGAGACCCAAATGGAGAGGAACTGAGGCTCCCTGCGTGAATTCCCTACTGACAACCAGCACTGTCTTGCCAGCCATATGAACCAATCACTAAGTTTGACGTTAATAATTAACAGCAATAACTGAAACATGGAGGGACAAAGAGAAGAGAATCAGCATCAGGCTCCCAGGTCAGGGAACATGATGGAGATTCCTTTCCCAAGATAAGATTTGGAGGTAGACTTGGTTGGAGCATGGAGGGAGCAAGGGGAGCACTGTAGCTGCTGTTGTTTGGTCACTAAGCTCTATCCGAGTCTTTGTGACCCCATGGACTGCAGCACACCAGGCTTCCCTGTCCTCCACTGTCTCCTGGAGTTTGCTCCAATTCGTGTCCATTGAGTCAGTGATGCCATCCAACCATCTCATCCTCTCTCACCCCCTTCTCCTCCTGCCCTCCATCTTTCCCAGCATCATGGTGTTTTCCAATAAGTCAGCTCTTTGTATCAGGTGGCCAAAGTATTGGAACTTCAGAACTCTCAAAAAGATTTCCCCAGAAGTGGAGCATTACAGGGTGATAATAAGTTTAGTTTGAAACCTGTGGAATTTGAGTGGCAAAGGGCCACCTGGTAGAGATAGATGATATAGTTGGATATATAGATCTAAAAAGAGAGGAGAGATCAAGATGGTGTGAATGATTATTGATGGAGGGTGAATGCATGATTGTGGGTGTGAATAACTATGGGAATATATACAGTAAGAAGAGAAGAGGGTTCAAGGGGAACAATCACAGTTAAGGGTTAGCAGAAAAAGTCTATGAAGAAGCATCCAAAGAAGTGAGAGCAGGGAAGGGGGCAGACAGTTTACTTGGTGCTTTTGATCACAAGGGAGAGGCTGAACTTGGGGCGTCTCACTGAACCCGATTCAAGGTCCGGCAAGCGTCCTCAATAGAGAAGCCAGGGCTCCCTGTGCCCCGCTCTACCATGTATGGGGAAGACGAGCTCAAGCTGAAACTGGGGGTGTGACAAGCAGCCGGCCAACCTCATGAAGCCTTTCCCTCTGGGGCTACTATATGTCCAGAAGCCCAGTAAGTCAGCCTGACTGTTGTTTTGAAAAAACCCCAAGAAACGAAGAAGTGCATTGGTGTTCTATTACTGCACTAAACATGAAAAGAAGTCTCTTTTCCATTTTGTGTGAAGCTTTCTTCCCCAAACTGCACGCCTAGACAGATGGGGGAGCAATGGTTTATTGATGCAGTGGAGCAGTGACTAGGAGAATGGATGAATATTTCATGGGCACCAGTAACAGTTAATAAATCATGAGGTGCTGCAGACAAGTGGGTCGCTCCTTCCACCCTGGGCAATGGTTTCCTGAGCTTGAGTCAAGTGGAACCTCCTTTTCTGGCATCTCCAATCTATCCTGAGTGCTGGGGGATTTCTGTGGTTGATTTCTCAATTCAATATATGCAGAGGAAAGCTAGTGCTTCTGTTTTTAGCTACTGCCAACTAGATGAGGCTCTAACATAGGGACATTCAGAGGAAATTAACCAAGGAATCAAAAGCTTTGGCTTCTGGTCCCAACTCTGCTGATGGACAATGTACTTAATCTCTTGAATAACATTGGGTTGACCAAGAAAGTTCATTTGTGGTTTTTTTGGGTTAAAAACCCTAATGAACTATTTGGCCAATCCATAGTTCCCTATCTTAAATCAAAGAGATGGATGGTTTGGTAACCCTGAAGCTCCTTATCAATCTCATGATATTCTGAATCAATGAGTTTCTTTAAGCGAGAATAAATAATTGATAATGTTGAGTGATCTGTTTCGTAAATGATCCTTAAAAAAAGTTTCTATGTGTGCTTTGTTTGTAAGGAGTATTGACAAATTCCCTTCCATGTCTGGGGGATGAAGGCGCCTCATTTTTAGAAAACTAAAAAAGAAAAGAAAAGAAAAAGCATAGACCTATTCAATACTTACTTTTGGAAATAAGGATAGAAATTATAAGTACCATTTTGCCAGACTCAATATTTGAGGTTTGTTTATGTATCTATTTATGATTTATAATTTTAACTATTCAGTTCAGTTCAGTCACTCAGTCGTGTTTGACTCTTTGCAACACCATGAATCGCAGCATGCCAGGCTTCCCTGTCCATCATCAACTCCCAGAGTTCACTCAAACTAATGTGCATCAAGTCGGTGATGCCATCCAGCCATCTCAACCTCTGTCATCCCCTTTTCCTCCTGCCCCCAATCCCTCCCAGCATCAGAGTCTTTTCCAATGAGTCAACTCTTCACACGAGGTGGCCAAAGTACTGGAGTTTCAGCTTTAGCATCATTCCTTCCAAAGAAATCCCAGGGTTGATCTCCTTCAGAATGGACTGGTTGGATCTCCTTGCAGTCCAAGGGACTCTCAAGAGTCTTCTCCAATACCACAGTTCAAAAGCATCAATTCTTTGGCGCTCAGCCTTCTTCACAGTCCAACTCTCACATCCATACATGACCACTGGAAAAACCATAGCCTTGACTAGATGGACCTTTGTTGGCAAAGTAGTGTCTTTGCTTTTGAATATGCTATCTAGGTTGGTCATAACTTTTCTTCCAAGGAGTAAGCATCTTTTAATTTCATGGCTATATCCAAAAGGAATTTTAGCTGATTACACCAGTAATGGCTATATAAACAGAAGTTTTGGCATTGTTAAAATTGCCAACTTTAATAATAAAAATAATACTATGAGTATTGAATGTTTACTCTGTGATAATCCCCATATGGAATATTTTACAAACATGATTCTAGTTATTCCTCACTAGTCCCAAAATAATGGCACACTGATAAGAAAACTGGGCTGAGAAAGATAAATTTCCTTGCTTAATGTTACCCAGTTAGTGACTAGCTGAGATGAGATTCAGAACCAAGCCTGTCTGATTCCAAATATACTATTACGGCAATAACAGTGAAGTGCATGTCGCTCAGTCATGTCTGACTCTTTGCAAACCCACGGGCTATACTGTCCATGGAGTTCTCCAGGCCAGACTATTGGAGTGGGTAGCCTTTCCCTTCTCCAGGGGATCTTCCCAACCCAGGGACAGAATCCAGGTCTCCTGCATTGCAGGCAGATTCTTTACCAACTGGGCTATCAGGGATGATTTATGATAGTGAAAACTTACATTGAACTTACTATGAACTAGAAACTAGATTAAGCAACTCACCTGGCTGGACTCTCTTCACCTTTCATATTCTTTGAGCTATTTTCTAACCCTGTAAATTATAGAATGCAGAAAATGATACAAATTATTCATATCCATAGAAATGCAAATGAATTGATTATTGCCCTGTGGGTGGACTAGTAAATCCATTTCTAAAGTCCTATTCCCTGTTTCATTGTGGTTCTTGGAATTCTTTACGCCGGTTGTAAAGTCTTGTGGGTTCACCCACGTATTGAATTAAACACAATATTTGACACATGTTATATTTGTAGGGCACCATGATTTTACCCTTTAAAGAAAATCCTTTAACGGTATATTCTGCACATTCATACATCTTCAGGAGGGAGAGGGCGACACAGCTGTGCAACGAGGCTGCTGCGGCTGCAAGCACAGCAGGAGGTGAGGCTGGGACAGGGCCCCAGCCTTCTCCACCCGGCACATCTGTGGTGTGGTGCTGGGGACTGTTGCTAACTAAGCTGGTTGCAATCAGTGGCTTGGCTAACATGCCCTCCGGGTGGCCTGTCTAATGACTAGTCCTACACCTCTCTGCTGCAGCTGTGGCCAGAGCATTGCCTCTTATTTTGCAGAGTCTCTGCAAGGTCTGTCTACAGCTTTCCAGAGCCCTGCTTTCTCCAAAAGTGCTAAGGACAAGGACAGTGGAGACTGAAGCACAGAACTAACCAGCTGTCTGGAGACATCTTTCTACTTTTCTGAAATTGCCTTTTATGAATAAATTTAAAGTTAGCGGGGGGTCACATTCAGTGAGCGTAGGACTGTGGTCATCACAATGAAACCACCAGGAGAGTGCCTCTCACGTGGCATGCCATGGAACACTGGTGTTCTGTGAATAATAATAATGTGCTGTGATAAATGGAAAAATACTTTTAATTTTTATGATAACCATTTTACCACAGTAGTGATAAGTACTGAAGTAATTTCATTACCTTACCCTTCAAGAGCAAGTCACTTACTTTTCACCTTAGATAACTTTGGGGATTTTTTTTGTCCTAACAAAATAGTCTTTACAAAAACATATGCTTATGCATAAAAGTATTGTCAGTTGGGTTTTGTGATATCAAAACTTTAATAAATGTTCTGTTACAGACCCAAAACCTTTCCTCCTCTAACACAGAAAGTATAAGACTTGAGGACTAGGGACTTCCCTGGGGGTCCAGTGGTTAAGATTTGGCCTTCCAGTGGAGGGAATACAGGTTCCATTCCTGGTCAGGGAGCTTGGATCCCACATGCCTCACAGCCAAAAAAAGCCAAAACATAAAAACAACAGAAGCAATATTGTACCAAATTCAATGAAGACATTAAAAGTGGTCCACATTAAAAAAAAAAAAAAAA
>SJYX01014480.1:489843-527142 GCA_006410675.1 Oreotragus oreotragus | reverse complement strand
GGACCTTTGTTGGCAAAGTAGTGTCTTTGCTTTTGAATATGCTATCTAGGTTGGTCATAACTTTTCTTCCAAGGAGTAAGCATCTTTTAATTTCATGGCTATATCCAAAAGGAATTTTAGCTGATTACACCAGTAATGGCTATATAAACAGAAGTTTTGGCATTGTTAAAATTGCCAACTTTAATAATAAAAATAATACTATGAGTATTGAATGTTTACTCTGTGATAATCCCCATATGGAATATTTTACAAACATGATTCTAGTTATTCCTCACTAGTCCCAAAATAATGGCACACTGATAAGAAAACTGGGCTGAGAAAGATAAATTTCCTTGCTTAATGTTACCCAGTTAGTGACTAGCTGAGATGAGATTCAGAACCAAGCCTGTCTGATTCCAAATATACTATTACGGCAATAACAGTGAAGTGCATGTCGCTCAGTCATGTCTGACTCTTTGCAAACCCACGGGCTATACTGTCCATGGAGTTCTCCAGGCCAGACTATTGGAGTGGGTAGCCTTTCCCTTCTCCAGGGGATCTTCCCAACCCAGGGACAGAATCCAGGTCTCCTGCATTGCAGGCAGATTCTTTACCAACTGGGCTATCAGGGATGATTTATGATAGCGAAAACTTACATTGAACTTACTATGAACTAGAAACTAGATTAAGCAACTCACCTGGCTGGACTCTCTTCACCTTTCATATTCTTTGAGCTATTTTCTAACCCTGTAAATTATAGAATGCAGAAAATGATACAAATTATTCATATCCATAGAAATGCAAATGAATTGATTATTGCCCTGTGGGTGGACTAGTAAATCCATTTCTAAAGTCCTATTCCCTGTTTCATTGTGGTTCTTGGAATTCTTTACGCCAGTTGTAAAGTCTTGTGGGTTCACCCACGTATTGAATTAAACACAATATTTGACACATGTTATATTTGTAGGGCACCATGATTTTACCCTTTAAAGAAAATCCTTTAACGGTATATTCTGCACATTCATACATCTTCAGGAGGGAGAGGGCGACACAGCTGTGCAACGAGGCTGCTGCGGCTGCAAGCACAGCAGGAGGTGAGGCTGGGACAGGGCCCCAGCCTTCTCCACCCGGCACATCTGTGGTGTGGTGCTGGGGACTGTTGCTAACTAAGCTGGTTGCAATCAGTGGCTTGGCTAACATGCCCTCCGGGTGGCCTGTCTAATGACTAGTCCTACACCTCTCTGCTGCAGCTGTGGCCAGAGCATTGCCTCTTATTTTGCAGAGTCTCTGCAAGGTCTGTCTACAGCTTTCCAGAGCCCTGCTTTCTCCAAAAGTGCTAAGGACAAGGACAGTGGAGACTGAAGCACAGAACTAACCAGCTGTCTGGAGACATCTTTCTACTTTTCTGAAATTGCCTTTTATGAATAAATTTAAAGTTAGCGGGGGGTCACATTCAGTGAGCGTAGGACTGTGGTCATCACAATGAAACCACCAGGAGAGTGCCTCTCACGTGGCATGCCATGGAACACTGGTGTTCTGTGAATAATAATAATGTGCTGTGATAAATGGAAAAATACTTTTAATTTTTATGATAACCATTTTACCACAGTAGTGATAAGTACTGAAGTAATTTCATTACCTTACCCTTCAAGAGCAAGTCACTTACTTTTCACCTTATATAACTTTGGGGATTTTTTTTGTCCTAACAAAATAGTCTTTACAAAAACATATGCTTATGCATAAAAGTATTGTCAGTTGGGTTTTGTGATATCAAAACTTTAATAAATGTTCTGTTACAGACCCAAAACCTTTCCTCCTCTAACACAGAAAGTATAAGACTTGAGGACTAGGGACTTCCCTGGGGGTCCAGTGGTTAAGATTTGGCCTTCCAGTGGAGGGAATACAGGTTCCATTCCTGGTCAGGGAGCTTGGATCCCACATGCCTCACAGCCAAAAAAAGCCAAAACATAAAAACAACAGAAGCAATATTGTACCAAATTCAATGAAGACATTAAAAGTGGTCCACATTAAAAAAAAAAAAAAAGAGTTGAGGACTTCTGAGAAAAGATGGAGATCTTTTTAGCAACACAAAACCTAGACATTTTCCTTGCCTTTAGGTTTGAAAGCCATGAAAATCCTCCTGTCCCCTTCCCCTCCCCTACCATAGGGCAGACCAGTGTAGGAGACCCCACGTGCCAGTCATCAGGGGGCTGTGACATTCCACAGATAACAGGTTTATAAGCAGAAACACAGAATTCTCTGCAGTTGATGTGACATTCTACAGACAACAGGTTTAACAGAGAAAAACTAGTTTCCAACCAGATCTTGAACATCATTGAAAACAGTTGTTAAAGATACTGTTCTCAAAATCAAAACTTTCAACAATTATAAGCAGAAACACAGAATTCTCTGCAGTTGATATTACAATTCCTAAATAAGCGAATTACCATTCTGATGAAAACTAGCTTGAAAACAGAAAACGCGAAAGGGATTGACTGCTAAGTGTTGGTGATTTCCAAGAATCTGGAATTATTCCTCTTCTCCTTACAGTGTGCATATTCTTTCTCTCATCTTTATTCACTCTCTGGACTTTAGCCCCTCCTCTGTGGAACAGAATCCCAGTTTCCATCTCAGCCTAGAATTCTTGCCTGAGCTCCTGATTGTACCTGGCAATTCTGTTTGGATGTCTCACAGACGCTAATATTTTTTTCTTCATTCTCCCACCTCACCTCCTTCCCCAAGTCAGCTCTTTCCCTTACATTCTTTGTAATGGAGAATCACCCACCAAAAACATGGAAATTATTCTTAAATCTTCCTTATTTACACACATTCAACCTATTACTAAATCCTTTCTATTCTTTCTCCTAATTTTGTCTCCAGTGTCTTCCTTCCTCTTCATCTTCTCTTGTCATTGTATCAGATCAGAGCCTTATAATCTCTCTCTTGGTTCCTGAATGCTCATTTTTAGCTAGTGTACCTGCCTTTCCTTTAATTCTCACCAATGGCAAGTTGACCTTTGTACAGTGCAAATTTGATGTCATTCTCCTTTACAAAAAAATCCTCTGTGACTTTCCATTGCCTTTAAGATGGCATGTTTCATTATCTGAGCCCAGTTTACCAGTTCAATTCCGAATTTTACTAGGCTCTCATCCTACAAGAAATTTTATTCCAGCCACACTAAATTGCTTACAGATCCCCAAATATGACATATTCTCCATTATGGCCATAGCCCTCTGTTGTGCTGTTTTCTCTGCTATTTCTGTGCTATTTTCTCAAATCTGTTTACTCACTTACGCAACTTCCCTTTACCAGGGAAGATGGACCTCCCTGATGGTACAGACAGTAAGAATCTGCCTGCAGCGCAGGGGACCTAGGTTTGACCCCTGGGCCAGGAAGATCCTCTATAGAAGGGATCCCACTCCAGTATCATTCAACCCACTCCAGTACTCTTGCCTGGAGAATTCCATGGACAGAGGAGCCTGGCAGGCTGCAGTCCATGGGATTGCTAAGAGTTGGACACGAGTGAGCAACCAACACTTTCGCTCTTCCTTGAGCCTCACAGTCAGCTTTAAGCGCCTGTCTCGTGTGTGCTCACGACGCCCTCCACTACACCTTACACCAGTAGGAAAACCCTTATCGGGCACACTCTACCGAAACTGCCAAACTGTAGAGAAAGCATTTAGAAAAGAAATCTATGCTTCTTTCTCTAGCGTTCTCTGATAGCGCTGTCCTTTCCACCATTTAAGGCAGATGAGCTGTCTCTCCTCACTGCCCTTCAGAGTAAAAGGCTGCTAAGTAAAAAATTCAAAGAGCAGGAAATCAGTTAATATTAGCTTTTTGAGTTTCCCCAAATAGACTCAGGCTGGCAGTTCATTGTTTAAAGGAGAACATTTTAAAAGATCAAAGGCCTAGGTCCAGAGGATCTTATAACACAAAGTTCATTCTGATTAGGAAGATCTTATGGACTGGAACCAGAGAAGAGGGGAGCCAGAAGCAAGAGGGAGTAAGTCACTGGCAAGTAATTCTGAGAGTGGGTGAGGGTGGCCCAGGAGGGAGGAGAGCTCCTAAGAGCTTCACCTCCCCCATCTGAGAAGGGAGCTAAAGGAGCTGGGAGAAGGGCCAAGGAGAAATCCCTAAAGGTCTATCAGTCTGAATTGACTAGGCATTTTCTAGCCAATTTCTCACTATTAGAATAATGAGAGATCAAGATAGAAATTTAATGCAGTTATAGAAAGGACTGTTAATGATTCTTGCTACCCTAAATTTATGACCTAGAATGCCCACTTGTAGCTCCTGTTTAAAATTCAGCTTTCCCCACTGAACTGTGGGGTCCTGGAGGACAATGACCATTTGAATTCATCTTTGTAACCCCCGACCAGCCATAGTGCAGAGACTCAGTAAATGCTGGTCAAGTGGAAAACCATGAATCCAAAGCCGGATGATGGATGAGGAACTAGAGAGAGCTAAGGCAGGACATTTTCCCTTGTTCAGATGTGATTTTTCCTTAATGGCATTAGAGCGGACTATCAGAAGCAAAGTGCATATTTTTTTTTCTTTTTTTTTGTTAAGATAATCTTGTTCAGATTAACTAGTAATTGGCTGTATTTGTTTTTCACTAAGTGTGAATTTAGTCATTCTCATTTAATCTCGTTGAAATTATCACGACAATAAAACTGAAGATTTTTTACTTTGTCCACTTGTATGATGTCTAAAACTTCCCTTAAAATACTTTAGCTTAGAATAGTGCTACAAGTGTGTGTGCGTGTGTGTGTGTATGCATTGGTTTAAATTTCCATGCTGCTGCTGCTGCTGCTGCTAAGTCGCTTCAGTCGTCTCCAACTCTTCGCGACCCCATAGATGGCAGCCCACCAGGCTCCCCCATCCCTGGGATTCTCCAGGCAAGAACACTAGAGTAGGTTGCCATTTCCTTCTCCAGTGCATGAAGGTGAAAAGAGAAAGTGAAGTCGCTCAGTCATGTCTGACTCTCAGGGACCCCATGAACTGTAGCCTACCAGGCTCCTCCGTCCATGGGATTTTCCAGGCAAGAGCACTGGAGTGAGGTGCCATTGCCTTCTCCATCTCCATGCTAGGAGTGCCTTAATATCCTTAACATCTTAACCCGGAATAAACTGTCCAGATGTGCTTAGCTAGAATTTTAAAAGTCCCACTGAGGAGTCCACACTCCAGAGTACTTTGAGTGTTTCAGTGATCTCTATCTCCATCAGCAGTGGAGGGGTTATTCAGCATCAATGGAGTCAGACGTAATTTTCAAAGACAATTTGAGCAGCATCCTGTTGTGACCGACAGGGTACAGATGCCTCCATCTAAGCGTAAATCTGTCCCACGCAGCATCCTAATACTTCTCAGTGTGATGCCCCAGCCTAGAAGTCCCACTTGGTCCTGTGTCCTCTCTAACCAGAGGATTTACTTCTGATTCTGACTCGATGGCTAGCTGGTCATCTCCAGAGAATATTTCTGTATCTGCCTCTAGTGAAATTGGCAGGCAGGGGGCCTAGCAGAGGGACCAAGGGAGGGAGCCAGTAAGAACATATTCTATGGCTCCTTATGTTAGTGTGCTACTAAAGGTTTGTGTGTGTGTCACAGGATTTGGTCTGAGATTTGCTTGCTTTGTAATGGACCAGTTGGCAGCAGTGAGTGAGTTGGAATGAGACCTAGACACTTCCTATACCTTTAGTCATTGAAGATTACCATTATTTGCCAAAAGAACCCAACAGCTGTGAATGACCAAACTGACTTAGATGGACTGACAACACAGCATTTAATACAATGCACATTATCAGTGCTATTACCTGATAATATTCCAGATTTCTATAAAGATATAAATATATACATTACAACTAAAAAATTTCCACAGCATTTCTCGCCTTAATAGCCTGTCTCTACAGTTTTCATAGCATGGCTGACCCTTGCATATGTCATCCACTGGAATGCCATTTGAATGTTTTTCTGGCTTGCACTTTATCCTATTTATTTTGAATGCCCCTCTGAGCCTGCTAAATATCTCACCAGAAAGAGTGAGCAAAAGTCGCTCAGTCATGTCTGACTCTTTGCAACCCCATGGACTATACAGTCCACGAAATTCTCCAGGCCAGAATACTTCAGTGGGCCAGAAAGAAGCCCTCGTCATTAAATGTTTGTTGGCTGGAATGTCACGAAACAAGCTAAATGAAAGACTACAGTGGTATCAAAGTCTTCCTTATTGCAAAGCCCTACCATCCTCCGAGATCTCAGCTAATACCTACAAGAAGAGAGAGGAAACGGCAGTATTGTCATGAGGGGGTGGTAGAGCCAGGCCCAAAGTAGTTGGGGGCGCAAGTACAGAGCAGACACCATGCGGCTATGAAGATGGAGAGAGGGCAGCCTCTGCTTGGACCAGAGGCTGCCTTCCCATCACGGGGTGGACAGCAGACCAAGAGAAGTATTGGCCAGCTTTGCTGGGAGGAAAGAGGCCACCATGGAGAGGTGATGAGTATCCCAAGAGAGCATCTTTGCAACAACTAGATTTTTCAACCTGGTAGCCATGTTTGGCAATTAAATGATGAGGCTGAAGAACTCCTTCTATTTGCCACAGATATGACTTGTGCATAAAGCATGACAGCTTGTCATCCCTGGACTGGGGTTGCCGAGGAGAGGCTCTGACCCAGCACGGGCCCCTTGAGAAGGCAGAGTAGGCTCTCAGAGAACTAATCTGACTCCAGAGGCTGGCCCAGAGGCTCAGAGGAGAGCAGGGAGGTGTAGCTCAGTCACTACACAGGCAGCGCCTGGTGCAGGACCGTGTTTAAATTAAAGCCATTTGGGTTACGACACCACCCAGGCAGTTTTAAGGAAAAGAGGCAAACTGTGGAAAAGATACTGGTAGGAACTTCACCAGGCAGCAAGAGAGAACCAGAAACTGCTGTTATGATGAGCAGCTGTTCTTTCCTTCAGCCAGGGTGCAATGGTAATTCACCTGGCATTGCTTGTGTCTGCCCTGGAGCTTTGCGGTCATTCTTGCTCTGTTCCTTCTCTCCAGACTGGCTTGGCTTGGATTTCTCAAACACTGTGAGAATGGCTGGACACAGACTCTCACACCTGAAAGGGATGTTAGCCAAAGAAGGGCCCTTGACCCAAGGTTTGATCATTCAAACCTCCCAAACCACTGCCTCACCCCATTACAGCTACCACCACCAATTACATCACTGGCCAGTCACTGTAGAGCAGTATTCCTCTACTTGCCAGCCTGACAGCCACTTGAGGACACATTAAAAACACACAACATTAAAAACGCACATCATCAGTCTTCTCTCTCTATTGGAACCTCTGGGGCGGGGGAGGCCCAGGAATCTCTGTTTTCATGAAGTAACCCCAGGCCACTCTGTAACTGGACAAGTTTGAAGACTGCACTGGAACAGTTCTAGAATTTTATTTATTTAGCTTAGGAATAGCCTGGGTACTAATTATAATACTTCTCCATCCATGGGATTCTCTAGGCAAGAATACTGGAATGGGTTACCATTTCCTTCTCCAGGGGACCTTCCGGGCCCAGGGATTGAACCTGGGTCTCCCACATTGGAGGCAGATGCTTTAGCCTCTGAGCTACAGGGAAGCCCTATTATAAGGCAGAGTCCTATCCCCAAAGCCCACAAAAGATTCTACTCCAAAATGGCACAGCACCCTAGGAACTGCAAGTGAATAGGTGATTCTGACAGAGAGGTCCATAGGCAACACTGCTGAGAAGCATTATTTTAGAATAACTCCATCTAGCTTCACATTCTGAGTCTATGCCAGTATGATCTGGAAGTAGTAACAGTATGATCTCGTCCTAACTGTGATGGATGGATCAGAGAAGGGCTTTGGCCCTTAGGGGAGGCCCAGAGCCACAGGATCAAAACTACTGTGCAGGAACGACAATGGCAGAATGGTTAAGGAGATAAGTCACAGATAAAGGTAGATTTCAACACAACATTGTAAAGCAACTATACTTCAGTAAACTTTTTTTTTTAAGAAAACAGATGATAATTTTTAAAATAAACCATAACTAGACTCACCAAAAAAAGCTCTATTTCACACTTAAATGAAACAGATAAAGCTTCATTTAAATAGGATGGGGGTGCATGTGTGCTAAGTCGCTTCAGTTGTGTTTGACTCTTTGCAACACTATGGACTATAGCCTGCCAGGCTCCTCTGTCTACCGAATTCTCCAGGCAAGAATACTGGAGTGGGTTGCCATGCCCTCCTCCAGGGGATCTTCCCAACCCGGGTATCAAACCTGCATCTCTTATGTCTCCTGCATTGACATGCAGGTTCTTTACCACTAGCACCACCTGGGAAGCCCCAAGACGGGGGTAAACCAAACTTTATGTGTAAACACTCTAACAACAAAAAGCCTAAGAATTGCTCACAAACATACTGAGCCTGTATCACGCCTCAGGTGTGCTATCTCATCTAATACTTGCAAAAATTTTAGTTTTGTATTCGTGAGCAGATAAAAGACTTACCCACACAAACAGCAAGTATTAGCAGAGCCTGACCTCAAATCCAGATCTTGAAGTTAAAGAATACAGTTTTAAAACGTATCACACCTCAGGTGTGCTATCTCATCTAATACTTGCAAAAATCTTAGTTTTGTATTCGTGAGCAGATAAAAGACTCACCCACACAAACAGCAAGTAAGTAGCAGAGCCTGACCTCAAATCCAGATCTTGTTGAAGTTAAAGAATACAGTTTTAAACACCAAGGTATACTTTAGCTGGTGGCTTCCCTGGTGGCTCAGAGGGTAAAGTATCTGCCTACAATGCGGGAGACCTGGGTTTGATCCCTGGGTCGGGAAGATCCCCTGGAGAGGGAAATGGCAACCCATTCCAGTATTCTTGCCTGGAGAATCCCATGGACGGAGGAACCTGGTAGGCTACAGTCCACGGGGTCTCAAAGAGTCGGACACGACTGAGCGACTTCACTCACTCATACTTTAGCTAGAAACACAGATTGCTTCTGAAGTCAGGACAAAGAAATCCATACACATAGTGTTATGAACACGAAGAGAATTACAGATTAATAAAAGGGACTGTGATCACAGGAGGGATCCTTTTGTGGAACAGGAAACCAGTTAAGGGCCAGAGAGTAAGTAAAGATCCCTGTGGAAACGCTGTTCCTGAAATACATCAGACAGCCACCGGCTCTGTGACTGGCCTCGGCCTCAGTCAGCTACACGTTCTGGAGCCTCCTGGTTCGTAGTTCAGCACAGCTTCTGCTGTATCCACACTGCCAAGGAGGCCACTTGCCCAGGTGTCACAGCATCCCTGAGCCCCAGCTCCCAGGACTGTGTTCCCCGATTCGGTCCTGTAGTCACAGGCAGCCTGGCTGTGTAGATTCCTCCTGAGCAGCAAGAAGAGGCAGGGTCTGACCTCTAATTTTCTGCCAACTTGCTGTGTGTTGACAGCCAATAGCTATAATCAAAATGCCTCCTGCTGACTCTGTAAAGACGTATAGGAGGAGCTTACAAGTGCTAAACACATGTTTCCAAATACCCATCTTCAAAGCAATCCTTTAAGGCATAAACATGTAGGGGTCTGTGAGAGGGAATGGAAGAGTAGCAGTGTAGCCGGGTGTGGTGGCTAAGGGCCAGAGGGAGACGGAAAACAGAGGTGGCTCTGCAACCCCACTTCCCGTCCCGCCCTCCCTCTTCCACCATTCCATCCCAGCAGATTCGTGCCACAGAAAGAGCTTGGGATTCCTGGGAAAGGCCTTTATTTTGCATTTGATCTAATCCAATCATTACCAAAGATGAGAAGCAAGCGCTCTCAGGAGCTATAAGTGTTTCTTAAGCTCTCTGAAAATGGATGACAAACATGATAACATATAAGTAATCCCCAAACCACTGATAACCCCAAACCTCTGTACTCTCAGGGAGCAGCCTGAATAATTGGTTCTTAAACAATTAAATTTTCTAGTTCATTACTCAGTGACTTTACTAACAAGTATTTATGGGCTACCATCTGTAAATCCATCACTGAACTGAGAAAGAATGAGAAATACAGGACCTGGAAGTGACATCAAGAAGCTCCCTGTTTGATAGGCAAAACATTCTCTGACACAAATGTCACCAATGTTTTCTTAGGTCAGTCCCCAAAGGCAATAGAAATAAAACAAAAATAAACTAATGGAACCTAATCAGCTTACAAGCTTTGGACACCAAAGGAAATCGTAAACAAAACAAAAAGACAACCTGTGGAGTGTGAGAAAATATTTTCAAATGGTGCAACTGACAAGAGCTTAATTTCCAAAATACACAAACAGCTCACACAACTCAACAACAATGAAAAACAAACAACCCAACTGAAAAATGGGCAGGACACCTAAACGGACATCTCTCCAAGAAGACACACAGATGGCCAACAGGTGTATGAAAAGATGCTTAACACTGCTAATTATTAGAGAAATGCAAATCAGCACTACAATAAGGTACCACTTCACACCAGTCAGAATGGCCATCATTAAGAAGTCTCCAAATAACAAACGCCGGAGAGTGTTTGGAGAAAAGAGAACCTTCCTACATTGTTGGTGGGAATGTAAATTGATGAAGCCACTAGGGAAAACTGCAGAGGTTCTTCAAAAAACAAAAATAGAGCTACCATATGATCCAACTCCTGGGTATCTATCTGGACAAAACAATAATCCAAAAAGAAACATGCATCCCTATGCTATAACAACGCTATTCACCATAGCCAAGACATGGGAACAACCTGAATATCCGTCCACAGATGACTGGATAAAGCAGCTGTGTATATACATGATGGAATACTACTCAGCCATAGCAAAGAATGAAACAATGCCATTTGCAGCAATATGGGTGGAACTAGAGATTGTCACGCGAGGCCAAGTAACCCAGAAGACAAATGCCATATGATATCACTTATATGCGCAATCTAAATACGACGCAAATGAACTCGGCCATGAAACAGTGGCAGACACAGACACAGAGAACAGACCTGCGGTTGCCAAGGGAGAGGGGAGGTAGGGAAGGGTTGGAATGGGAGTCTGAGAGCAGCAGACGCAAGCTGTTATATGTAGCATGGAGAAATAACAAGATGCTACTGTATAGCTCAGGAAACTATATTCAATATCCTGTGATAAAATGTAAGGGAAAAGAATATAAAAAAGGATGTGTTATATATATATATATATATGTACATACACACATTTATATATCTGAATCACTTTGCTGTACAGCAGAAATTAACACAACATTGTTAATCAACTATACTTCAATAAAATAATAAAAATAGAAGCTCACTGTTTAGAGAAGAAGGTTAGCTTGATAATTAGGGAACAGTGCAAGGCAGTAGGATCTGAGCACTACCTCGAGGAGAACTAGAGATACAGACTTTTCCTTCAGAAAAAGATAAGAGATTACAGTGGGCCAGCCAGAGGTATCAAGGGAAACTTCATGGAGGAGGTAGGCTTTGAACTTACTCGGATTTGGAGAGCAAGAGAGAAAAGTTCTGAGAACATTCCAGTGGTGGAGAAGAGCATGAAGGGCATCCTATCTTTCCACTGATCAAAATCTTAGGCCGGCCCTTGCAGTCTTCACCGTGAGAACTGTGATGGTGAATGCCTGCAGACATTTTTGAGTCTTCAGAGAAAACAAATTTATACGCAGAGCTACAGAAAGCATCAGTAAGGTTGGATTACATCAATAACAATTAAAGTATTATGAGCTTAAAAAAAGGTAACATTGTATATTCCAAATAGCACAGAATTAGAAAAACTAACCTTTTACCCTTCCCTTTGCTTGTGCATGTTTAAAATATTAACTTCTAAAGGGAACAATTCATTGGGATGGATAAGAGCAAACACTCCCTTCTATATGTGGTGATTTATTTCCTACGTACTGTATAAACCAAACAGCTGCATTTCGAACAGATACACAAGTGCCATTATAATTACAAAGATTCCCAACCTGCCATGTTTCTGAACATTTGGAAACACTGAGGATGTAGCTGCAAAGATAACTTGCATCACATTTGATTATGAAGAGGCATCGTTCCATGATGTTAGGTGAAAGCTATATTGAAGACCTACATCTGCTTGCAAATAGAATTTGAACTGGCAATTTGGCTTCTAGGTAATATGTTATGACTTATAAATTAATGTTTTTTTTTTCCTTCATACAGAACACAAGGCCACAATCGGTGCCAAGTCTCTTCCCCCAGAATTGCTTGGCAATATTCCCATGTGTTCCGACAGTCTTATAGCAGAAGCTTTCTAACTCATTTGGTAGGTAGGACTTTTTTTTTTTTTTTTTTTTTCCAGTTTAACAGACTGCAGTATGTCCCACCCTTCCTGGTATCCTTGGACAATAGTATTTTCAACTCTTCTTGTCTGATGATAAGAAAGTATTCATTTACTTTCTGTATCTATAGAGTTTCCATTTATGTCTGACTCCTTTAGCATATTATCAAAGTTCATTAGTGTTGTAGCATGTATCGCTATTTCATTCCTTTTCATTGCCGAATAACCGTCCACTATGTGGATTTCTCGTATTTTACTTATCCCTCATTAGCTGATAGATACTTGAGTTGTTTCACTTTGGCTATGATAACTAATGTTCCTATGAGCTGTCATGCACAAGTTGTAGTGTGGATGTATGTTTTCCTTTCTCTTGGATACACACCCAGGAGAAGAACTGTGGAGTCCTACGGTAACTCAGTGTCTAACATTTTGACTGTTTTCCAAAGTGGCTGCGTCCCTTTTCATTTCCACCAGCAGTGTATGGGAGCTCCAATTTCTCTGTGTTCTCAACACTTGTTATTATGTGGTTTTATTCCAGCCATGCTGGGGGGTATGATGTGGTATCTCACTGTGGTTTTGATTTGCATTTCCCTGATGGCTAATGACGTGGCTCATCTTTTCGGGTGCTTACTGGCCATTTCTGTATCTTTTTTGGGGAAACATCTATTCAGATCCTTGAATCATTTAAAAATTGGGTAATTTATCTTTTTATGATTGAGTTGTAACAGTTCTTTTCCTATTCTAAATATAAGTCCTTTATAAGATAGGCAATTTGCAAATATTTCCCCCATGCTATGGGGGTGGCCTTTTCACATTCTTGATGGTGGTCTTTGAAGCATAAAGACTTAAATTTTTATAATGTCCAATTTATCTATAGTTTCTTCTGTTTCTTGTATCAAACCTTCTATTATTTTCCTTTAACCTGTGTCCTTGCATATAAAATGAATTTCTTACAGATAGTATATAGTTGGATCTTGTTTTTATTCAACTTGAGAATCTGTTTTTCAAATGAGGCATTTGGACCATTTACACTGAATGCAATATTCAATACGTTTTGGTTGTTGTTATTCTCTTCCAGTCACCCCATTCATCACTTACTTATTTACTTATTTGCTCTCTTTCTTTTTTTGCTAGTAATTCATTATGTTTTAGCATTTAATTTTTCTCAATTATTAATTTTAACATGTCAGTTTATCTCTGTCTACTATCTTATTACCTATGGCTCTTTTTATAATGGTTGCTCTAGTGCTTACAACATATATATTTAACTAATAAAACCACCATCAAATAGTATTATATCAATTCATATATAAGGCACTTATAGGATCATAGTGTGTTTCTACTTATCTCCTCCCTTCTTTTATGCCATTTGGGTCATTTGTTTCACTTTTACACCTATTATAAATCCTAGACTACATAATAATAATAATTATATTATTTAATTATTACTATAAAAATTCAATTATAATTTAAGGAAATTTAAAAATGAAAAAAAATTTATATTTATCTACGTATTTAATTCTTCTGTATAAATCTACATCTCCATCTTGCATCATGTCTTCTGCCTAAGCAACTTTTCAAAACCATTTCTTGTAATGTAGATCTCCTGGTGAACTGTCGTAGCTTTTGTTTGCTTGAAAGAAATTTTTTATCATATTTTTGAAGAATGTCTTAGTCACATACAGATTTCCCCCCTTTTAGTATTTTAAAGATGTTCACTGTCTTCTGGTTTACATAGCTTCTGACCACAGGTATACAGTAATTAATTATGTTTTTTCTCTTTATAGGCTATCTTTATTCTTTGGTGGCTGCTAAGATTTTTTTTTTAATCACTGGTTTTTATCATTCTATAATGTGCCTAATACCAATACTCCAATACTCTGGCCACCTGATGCAAAGAGCTGACTCATTTGAAAAGACCCTGATGCTGGGAAAGATTGAGGGTGGGAGGACAAGGGGACGACAGAGGATGAGATGGTTGGATGGCATCACTGACTTAATAGACATGAGTTTCAGTAAATTCTGGGATTTGGTGATGGACAAGGAAGCCTGGCGCGCTGCAATCCATGGCGTTGCAAAGAGTCAGACACAATAGCGAGACTGAACTGAACTGAAATGAACGTGCCTTGTGTCACTCTGTATGTAGGTATTTGCAATATCTTATTTGATGTTCGCTGAGCTCCCTGGATCTGTGAATTAATAGTTTTAATCAGATTTTGAGATGTTTCAGCCACTGAGCCATATAATACGTTTGCTTTCTCTACTGCCTTTCTTCTTATTCTGGAACTCCAATCACATGTATCTGGAACTCCTTGATATTATCTCAGAGGCTACTGAGGTTTTGTTCATGGTTTAAAGTCCTTGTTCTCTGCTTTCTTTTGGATAGCTTCTGTTGCAGCGTCTTCCAGTGAATTTTTCATTTCAAATATTTTTTTTCCTCTCCAGAAGCTCATTCTCATGGATTCTTTTTTATATATTCTGTTTCTCTTCTCACTATATTTATGCCTTTCTCTATGTACTTGAACATTACATTAATAACTGTGCTATCATCTTATAACTTCCAGCATCACGGTAATTTATGGATCTATTTTTACTGAATGTCTTTTCTCCTGATTAGAGGACACATTTTCCATCTTCTTATCACATCTAGTTTAAAAAAAAAAAAAACTTACTCGTTCTGGACTTTGTAAATTTTACATTGCTGAGCATCTAGATTTTGTTGTGATCTTTTAAAGAGGGTTGGGTTTTATATCTGTAGATACTTAAGTCACTATCAGATCAAAATAATTTTGATGACTGTTTTTAAGCTTTAGTAAGTAGTGCTAAAGTAGTTTTTACTCCAGGAATAGTTCATACTTACTTCTAAGGTGTGACCTATCAAGAATCTCCACTATATGCCCCCGGTGATCACCAAAGACCCTACAGCATGTATGATCAGAGTTTGAACAGTCATCCTGTGCAAGCTTATAATTCACCAGCATTCTCTGAACAGCTTTGTGTAATTTCACTCTATGCAAGTATAGCCCAGTACTTGGCCAAGGTTCAAAAAGATCTTAACAGAGATTTCTGGAGTTTTTTTTTTAAAGCTTTTTCATTTCTGAAACTTCCCAAACATGCTTTTTAAAATCAATACATTAGATTAATAAATAACTATTATTTTGAAACATGTATAACAAACGTATGCTATAACTAATACAGGCACCTAATAACAAACCATAACAAACAACTGATCTGATTATCGTACAAATGATAACATGCATTACCATGTTATTCACATTGATAACTGAGGATTTTAGGAGATTTGTAGTGGTATCACATTGTGTTTTTAATTTTCCTCTTTATTGTTGGTATTAAGCGGTTTTTTTTGATGGCTGCTCCTGGGGCATCAGCACCATTGGCTACTCCACTCCTTAGAGCTTGTGGGAGCATGGCTGAGCTCAATCCTGCAGCTAGACAAGGCCATCAGACAGTCACAGGAATTCATCAGGGTGTGTGTGGGGACCACAGGCAGGTGACCATTAGGATAAGTGGAGGGCATAGGGGTGAGACATCAACAGGTCCTCCTTTCCTTGGAAACAGGAATTCATTCAAATCTCCTTTTCTGTTTACTTTAATCAAGCCCAACCATATTAACATCAAAAAAGAAGAAGAGCAATGCAGGTCAGGTGCTCTCTAATGGAAACATGACCCTGCCGGATACTGAGGGGGCGAGGAGAGAGACAAAACAGTTACTAATAGTTGCTGAATGCGCAAAGATTAAAAAAACAGCCTGTAAGCAAACCAACCTTTCGGGCTCTTCAGCAGATTCTTTCTTTTAACCTTCTGTTCATCTGGCGTGAGGTCTGTGATGCAGCTGTGTCTCCATGGCAGTCAGACTCAGTTAGTGTATTTCTGTTGGGAGAGGGTATGTGTGGTGTGCTCTTCAAAGGAAGGGACACAGCCCAAAGTCTGTTCCCAGAGAATAGCTGAGGCCATTGTATTTGCAGTCATTCAGGTTCTCCCCCAAGGGATGCAAAGGGGGCAAAAAGGCTTCCCATAGAACTACAGTCCAAGCTTTTTTTGGCACTAGGGACTGGTTTCATGGAAGATAATTTTTCCATGGACTGGGGCGGGGGAGGGAAGATGCAGCTATACAATTAAAGTACATCAACTCGATTGCCACTATAAAATCGATGCCCGAGGCAGCTTAACTGTCACTGGCCGCTCGCTGATAGGGTTGTCATGTGAGTCTGCAAACAACTGATTTATTATGGTCTCTGTGCAGTCAGTGCTTCCCTGGTGGCGCAGATGGTAAAGCGTCTGTCTACAATGCGGGAGACCAGGGTTCGATCCCTGGTCTGGGAAGATCCGCTGGAGAAGGAAATGGCAATCCACTCCAGTACTATTGCCTGGAAAATCTCATGGACAGAGGAGCCTGGTAGACTACATACAGTCCATGGGGTCACAAAGAGTTGGACAAGACTGAGCAATTTCACTTTCTTTCTGTGCAGTCAAGCCTCTCTGCTAAATCATAGTCTGTATTTCCATCCACTTCCCAGAGCTAGCATCACCACCTCAGCTCCACCCCAGATCATCAGGCATCAGATTCCCTTAAGGAGTGTGCAACCTAGATCCCTTGCATGCGCAGTTCACAGCAGAGTTCGTCTCCTATGAGAATCTAATGCTGCTGCTGACCTGACGGGAGTTGGCTCATAGGCGGTAATCTGAGTGATGAGGAGCAGCTGTAAACACAGAGGAAGCTTTGCTAACTCACCTGTCACTCACCTGCTGTGCAGCCTGGTTTCTAAGAGTTTCAGTCCATGGTCCAGGGACTGGGGACCCCTGCCATAGCACATAGGTGGCACAAGCACTCAAGCCAAGCCAACTGTCATAATCATCAACTCATTTTAATGCCTGCAAGAACCCTGCCCAAACTTATGCAAAATAGTTACCCTTTTATCATTAATTTTAATTTTGAAGCAAATTCTTAGAGAAAACAGTACTCAGGATACATCCATATGATGACAGAGTCAGGGACCTCATGCAGATAATTTCATGGATACATGTGTCCTCACCATATCTAAATCCTAAAGTTCCTTGAGAGGAGCTATGTCTTTACTTTTGCAACAAGAGATAAATCTCAATTGCAAGTACTCCTGCAATAGGTCACAGTCTGATGTAACGTCATTCCTTCATTCAATAGTGTCAAGCACTGTTTGAGATGCTGGGGATAAAATAGTGAACAAAATAACTGAAGTTCCTGCCTTCATGTAGCTGATAGTTTATTGGATGAGATCGAACAATAAACTAAACATACAATAATCAATTGGTCATAATTGCTAAGGCTCACAATAAAGCAAATCAAAGGTTATCAGGACTGCAGAGGTGTTGGGTTGTCATTTACAGTTGGTGGCTTCTCTAATAAGGTGACTTCCGAGCACAACAGAAGGTGTGTAAGGTTAGAGTGTATGCTAACCATACACATAAGGGTGTTCCAGACTGAGAGACAGCATGTGCAAAGACCCCAAGGGAGGGGCACGACTCATAATTCAAGAACAGCAAGGAATCAAGAGCAAGGGAAGAGAAGAGAAGATATAGGATCGAGGTATTTGTATGGGATTGGGATGCTGCAAAGCATATAGAGCCAATGAACTAATGAAGAAATCTGGTCATTGCTCTGAGTGACATATGAAGCCATTACAGTTTTTTTTTTTTTAATTAGAGGATAATTGTTTTACAATGTTGTATTTGTTTCTGCCATACAGCATGAATCAGTCATAACGATATATATGTACATATCCCCTCCCTCTAGAACTCCCTCCCACCTGTCCCATCCCACCCTTCTAGGTTATCACAGAGCACCGGGTTGAGCTCCCTGTACTGTATAGCAGCCTCCTACTAGCTAACTATTTCACACGTGGTAGTGAATATACATGGAGGAGGGCACGGCAACCCACTCCAGTATTCTTGCATGGAGAATCCCATGGACAGAGGAGCCTGGCAGGCTACAGTGCATTGGGTTGCAAAGAGTCAGACATGACTAGTGGCTTGGCATGCATGCATGCAGTATATGCATATCAAAGCTACTCTCTCAAGTTGGCCTACCGTCTTCTTCCCCCACTGAGTCCACAGGGCCATTCTCTATGTCTGTGTCTCCATTCCTGCAGATGTTCATCACTTCCACTTTTCTAGAATCCATATATATGTGTTAATATGTGATATTCATTTTTCTCTTTCTGACTTACTTCACTCTTTATAACAGGCTCTAGGTTCATCCACCTCAGCTCAACTGATTCATGTTTGTTCTTTGACTGAGTGCCGAGTGGCTCAGTGGTAAAGAATCTGCCTGCCAAGGCAAGCAATGAAGATTCGATCCCCGAGTAAGGAAGATCCCCTGGAGAAAGAAAGGGCAACCCACTCCAGAATTCTTGCTTGGTAAATCCCATGGACAGGGAAACCTGGTGGGCTACAGCTCATGCAGTCACAAAGAGTTGGACGCGGCTGGGCGACTAAACAACAACAACCACAAAATTGCACTGTATTTATGTACCACAACCGCCTGGGGGCTTCTCTGGTGGCTCAGATACTAAAAAATCTGCCTGCAATGCAGGAGACCTGGGTTCGATTCCTGGGTTGGGAAGATTCCCTGGAGAAGAGAATGGCAACCCACTCCAGCATTCTTGCTTGGAGAGTTCCATGGACAGAGGAGCCTGGCAGGCTACAGTCTATGGAGCTGCAAAGAGTCCGACATGACTAAGTGAACAATACTTTCACTTTCACAACTTCTTTATCCCTTCACCTGTCAATGGACATCTAGGTTGCTTCCACGTCCTGGCTCTTGTAAATAGTGCTGCAATAAACGTGGGAGCCCATGCGTCTTTTTGAATTGTGGTTTTCTCAGTGGGATTGCTGGCTCATACAGTAGTTTTATTCCTAGTTTTTTAAGAAATCCATACTGTTATCCATGGTGGTGTATCAATTTACCTTCCCACCAACAGGGCAAGAGGGCTCCCTTTTCTCCACATTCTCTCCAGCTTTATTGTTTGTAGAATTTTTCATAATGGCCATTCTTACTAGTGTGAGGTGATACCTCATTGTAGGTTTTGATTTGCATTTCTCTAATAATGAGCAATGTTGAGCATCTTTTCATGTGTTTATTGGGACATTATACTTTTAAAAGAATTCTCTAGCTTCTGTAGTAGGGCAGAAGTGAAGGAGTAGAGTGGTCAGGATGCTATTATGACACTTCAGGCAAGCTGGTGGAAGCTGGGGCCAGACGAGTGCAATAAATTGTGGAGAGGGTGAGAACTGAAGATACATATTGGTGTTCAGCTGTATCGATACTGTTGATACTAGAGTCACAGGATTTGTTCATTTGAATATGGGATAAAGAGAGGAGTCAAAGATGACTTCCATTCTTAACTTAAGCAGCTGGAAGGGTGGAGTTACCACTTACCAATGGGGAGAAAAGTGTGTGAGAAGCAGGTTTGATAGAGTAAACCACAGCTTTGATTTTGGTTATAGTAAGTTTGAGATGTCTCTTAGACATCCAAGCGGAGATGCTAAGTAGTAACTGAACATATGTGTCTGGATTTCTGGGACAGTGTCCTGACTGGAAGTATAAATTGAGAAATCATACTTACAACCATGTGACTAGAAGTAATCACTAAGGGAGTGAGTGTAGTTGTGGAAGAAAAGAGGTCCACTGACTGAGCCTCCAGCGTGGGGTCGGGAAAATAACAAGGAATCAGTAAGAGAGCCAGTGAAGTAGCAGCCACTGAAGCAAGAGGAAATCAAGAGAATAGTAGTAACAAGGGCCAAGGAAGAAAAGGTTTCCGAGGAAAAAGGGAGTGATCAGTTCTGTTGAATCCTGACTGATAAGGCACGTAGAAGGGATAGGAAGAACTGAATGCTGGACTCAGCTCAACATCACTTAGATATCAGTGATCTTGACAATTAAGGGGTCAGAGGCTGATAAAGGATCTTTTCATGAAAATAAACTTCTTTGTTTTAAAAAGGGATAGTTGAGCCTCTGAAATGACATAAAGAGGAAGAAGATGAAGAATTTATGGAGAAGGAAATTTGAAGGCAAATAAAACAAATTTCAATAATTATATGCAGGATCCCTCACTTCACCTGGCCTCAATATTGAAAAGAGCCAAAAGAAAGAATTGGCCTCTACCCTCAATTTTCTCTTCTGAATGATGGGCATATTTGTTGTACCTACATTACAAGGTTACCGTTAGGACTCAATGATTTAAAACACGTGAAATATTTAGAATATTTCTTGGACATAGTAAGTTCTGAATGAATATTTACTATAATTAGTGCATTATCGTCATCATGTTCAGTTCAGTTCAGTTGATCAGTCGTGTCCAACTCTTTGCGACCCCATGAATTGCAGCACGCCAGGCCTCCCTGTCCATCACCAACTCCCGGAATCCACCCAAACTCCTGTCCATCGAGTCAGTGATGCCATCCAGCCATCTCATCCTCTGTCATCCCCTTCTCCTCCTGCCCCCAATCCCTCCCAGCATCAGGGCCTTTTCCAGTGAGTCAGCTCTTCACATGAGGTGGCCAAAGTATTGGAGTTTCAGCCTCAGCATCAGTCCTTCCAATGAACATCCAGAACTGATCTCCTTTAGGATGGACTGGTTGGATCCCCTTGCAGTCCAGGGGACTCTCAAAAGTCTTCTCCAACACCACAGTTCAGAAGCATCAATTCTTCGGCATGTCAGATATTCTTAAATTCACTTCAGCTTGGAAATTTCATGATTCTATGGCATCACTATCATCTTACTAAGAATCAACCACCCCTTAGGGCTAGCTCTAGAGTTGTACTACTATGATAGGTGGATTTTCTTCCTGTTCAAATGTTAGTCGTGGCTTCCTTGTCATCTTCTTTCTAAGAGTCAATTTTAGGTCAGAGTAAAGTAGGTTAAAAAATAAGGAGTTGGGAATGTTTTTATTTGGATGATTGGTCCTTTTATTGATGCTATGGATTGGTAGATACAACAGGCTTTAATGTTAGGTCCACTTGGCTTAAGATAAAACATTCTCTTGGAATATTGGTCCCTGAGTTTGCTGTGGTTTGGAAGTGGTTGCTCTTCACGGTTTTTTTTTTTTTTTTGCCCAGGTGTTTTTAAAGTGTTTACATTGCCCTCTCTAGCTAAAATTGCTAGGCTGACTTTGCTTCGTCTGGACTTTTATATTATGCCATAGCAATTAATCTTCTTGGTCAGTGCCAAAGTCAGCTAGCAACTAAGTACCACTTGTAATTTCCACCTCCAATGAAGTAATTCATCCTAGCCTGGAGTTTGTACATGATAAACGTCCAATCTTTGTCTACAGTGCACCTGGAACCTTGGATATAACATCATGATAGAGATTTAGCTGACTTTGCTTCGTCTGGACTTTTATATTATGCCATAGCAATTAATCTTCTTGGTCAGTGCCAAAGTCAGCTAGCAACTAAGTACCACTTGTAATTTCCACCTCCAATGAAGTAATTCATCCTAGCCTGGAGTTTGTACATGATAAACGTCCAATCTTTGTCTACAGTGCACCTGGAACCTTGGATATAACATCATGATAGAGATTTTTTAAATCAATTTCTTACTTTTTTTAAATTCCTCTTTTTCAAATTTTGAGATGAGGGGGCCATTATGGACATGGGACTGAAACTGATAAATTTCAGAGGGGAAGAAAGGGCCAAGAGAGGATGACAATTAGTTGCTGCTGCTGCTAAATCGCTTCAGTTGTGTCCAACTCTGTGCAACACCATAGATGGCAGCCCACCAGGCTCCCCCGTCCCTGGGATTCTCCAGGCAAGAACACTGGAGTGGGTTGCCATTTCCTTCTCCAGTGCATGAAAGAGAAAAGTGAAAGTGAAGTCGCTCAGTCATGTCTTGACTCTTAATGATCCCATGGACTGCAGCCTACCAGGCTCCTCCATCCGTGGATTTTTCCAGGCAAGAGTACTGGAGTGGGGTGCCATTGCCGTCTCTGGACAATTTGTTGAGGTCTCACTAAATTTGATCTGTTTTCCCTCCTTGAGGCAAGGATGGCAGCACAGAACCACCCCTGTGCCAAGGCACGCAGCCGGTGAGGTGAAGCTGCTACAGAGGAGACAGGGAGCCTTTGGTCACCACTGTCCATCTTTCTCAGGACACCTGGCAGACTCTTTGAGGATGAGGTGTGTATATGTGTTTTGAGTCAGATACATTTATCTGTCTTTTCCAGATGTGGACAGTGAAGTTTAGAGAGAATGAGTACCTCAATAAAGTCACATAATATGTAGTGAAGCCAGGACTTGAATCCAGGTCAGCCTAACTTCAAAATCTGTATTCTTAAATCAAGGCTGTATATTGTCACCCTGCTTATTTAACTTATATGCAGGTTACATCATGAGAAACGCTGGGCTGGAGGAAGCACAAGCTGGAATCAAGATTGCTGGGAGAAATAGCAAAACCTCAGATATGCAGATGACACCACCCTTATGGCAGAAAGTGAAGAGGAACTAAAGAGCCTCTTGATGAAAGTGAAAGAAGAAAGTGAAAAAGTTGGCTTAAAGCTCAACATTCAGAAAATGAAGACCATGGCATCTGGTTCCATCACTTCATGGCAAATAGATGGGGAACAGTGGCTGAGTTTATTTTTCTGGGCTCCAAAATCACTGCAGATGGTGATTGCAGCCATGAAATTAAAAGACACTTACTCCTTGGAAGGAAAGTTATGACCAACCTAGACAGCATATTAAAAAGCAGAGACATTACTTTGCCAACAAAGGTCCGTCTAGTCAAGGCTATAGTTTTTCCAGTGGTCATGTATGGATATGAGAATTGGACTATAAAGAAAGCTGAGTGCCGAAGAATTGATGCTTTTGAATTGTGGTGTTGGAGAAGACTCTTGAGAGTCCCTTGGACTGCAAGGAGATCCAACCAGTCCATCCTAAAGGAGATCAGTCCTGGGTGTTCATTGGAAGGACTGATGTTGAAGCTGAAACTCCAATACTTTGGCCACCTGATGTGAAGAGCTGACTCATTTGAAAAGACCCTGATGCTGGGAAAGACTGAGGGCAGGAGGAGAAGGGGATGACAGAGGATGAAATGGTTGGATGGCATCACCGACTTGATGGACATGGGTTTGGGTGGACTCCAGGAGTTGGTGATGGACAGGAAGGCCTGGCGTGCTGTGGTTCATGGGGTCGAAAAGAGTTGGACATGACTGAGTGACTGAACTGAACTGAACTGCACTCCTAGTCAGTCCCTGGTGGTCCAGTGGCTCAGACTCCACACACCCAATGCCTGGGTTCGATCCCTGGTCAGGGAACTAGATTCTATATGCCACAACTAACAGTTCACCTGCTGCAATTAAAGATCCCATGTGCCACAGGGAATTAGATTCCACATGCCACAACCAAGATTCTGTATGCTGCGGCTAAAGATCCCACATGCCACAATGAAGACTGAATATCCTGCATGCCACATCCAAGACCTAACTCAGACAAACAAATAAATAAATGTTAAAAAACAATATTGCTTCCTGATTCCATCTTATTTTTTTAAGCATACAATTCAGTTATTATTAGTATATTTGAGTTGTGCAAGCATCATCACAATGAATTTTATAATATTTTCATCACCAAATAGAAACTGTGTGTCCTTTGGCCATCAGCTCCTAAACCTACCATTCTGCCAGCCTTAGGCAATTGCTATCCTTCTTTCTGTCTATAGATTTGCTTATACTGGGTAATTCATATAAATGGAATCATACAATACTGGTCTTTTGTGACTGGATTTTTTTTAGTCAGCATAATTTTTAAAGAAAGACTTTTTTGGAGTAGTTTTAGGTTCAGAGTAAAATTAACAATAAGGTATAAAAATTCTCTATATGCTTCCAACCCCTATACGTGCATGGCCTTCCCCATTATCAACATCTCTCAGCAGAGGAGTATATTTGTTACAGTTGATGAACCTACAAATGATGACTTGGGACAGTTACCCAATTCATTGTTACCTGAAAGTGAAAGTGAAGTCGCACAGTCGTGTCCGACTCTTTGAGACCCGTGGACTGTAGCCCACCAAGCTCCTCCATCCATGTGATTCTCCAGGCAAGGATACTGGAGTGGGTTGCCATTTACCTGAAGTGCTGTATATTCTATGAATTTGGACAAATTGCGTGACAATATATATCCATCATTATATTATCATACAGAGTGATTTCCCTGCCGTCAGATCCTCTGTGCTTCATCTCTCCATCTGTCTCNTCGTGTCCGACTCTTTGAGACCCGTGGACTGTAGCCCACCAAGCTCCTCCATCCATGTGATTCTCCAGGCAAGAATACTGGAGTGGGTTGCCATTTACCTGAAGTGTTGTATATTCTATGGATTTGGACAAATTGCGTGACAATATATACCCATCATTATATTATCATACAGAGTGATTTCCCTGCCGTCAAATCCTCTGTGCTTCATCTCTCCATCCCTCCTTTTTTGTCCCCAACTCCTGGCAACCATTGATCTTTTTACTATCTTCATAATTTTGCTTCTTGAAAAATGATTTAAGGATAAAGAGAACAGAAAGACAAGCAATTCAAACAATAATTGACTAAACTCAGCTGCTCAATATAAAGTGAAACTGGAAAAGACAAAAACAAAAAATCTAGGCAATAAACAGAGCAACATTCCCCACCCCACACCCCACCCCCCAGCAAAATGACATAGAAAACCAGGCTTCAGGGCTTCCCCAGTGACTCAGTGGTATAGAATCAACCTGCCAATGCAGGGGACACGGGTTCAATCCCTGGTCCGAGAAGATCCCACATACCACAGAGCAAGTAAGCCCGGTGCCACAGCTATTGAGCCTGTGCTCTGGAGGTCTGGGAGTCACAGCTGCTGAAGCCCAGGTGCCCTAGAGCCTGCGCTTCTCACCAAGAGAAGCCACTGCAGTGAGAAGCCCACACACCACAACTGGAGAGTAGCCCCACTCGCTGCAACTAGAGAGAAGCTTGCACAGCTACAAAGTCCCTGCACAGCCAAAAAGAAACGAGTAAAATTATAAAAAAAGAAATAAAAGAATATGAGGCTTTGAAAGTTAGCAGCCCAAGTTAGATTAGCAAGTCAGGGTGCTCTGAAAAGAATAGCTTCAAGAAGACACTAAATATCCCCTAAAGTGCTATAGATTCTAGATTTTTATCTTAGTGAGAAAGTGAAGGCATATCATAATAATACATCATAAACATTCAGCACCTGGCTTCCTCGACTTCTTCCCTCTTCTTCCCAGTTTGGTGGTGGTGGTGGTTTAGTTGCTAAGTCGTGTCCAACTCTTTGTGATTCCATAGACCTTAGCCCATCAGGCTCCTCTGTCCACGGGATTTCCCAGGTGAAAATAATGGCGTAGCCATTTCCTTCTCCATGGGATCTTCCCAACCTAGGGATGAAACCCAAATGTCCTTCTTGGCAGGTGGATTCTTTCCTACTGAGCCACCCAGGAAATTCTCCTCCCAACTTAAGTATGTACATTTCTTTTTCTGCTGGCAAGGTCATATGCCATAGAATTTCTTTACTTCTTGTCTGAGTCCAAGCATACATTAAAGTGTAAACTCTATGAAGGCAGGTATATTTTGTTTATTTTATTCATTGATCTAACCCTACCACTTAGAACAGTGCTGGCACAGAGTAGATGAAAGTGAAAGTGAGCTCAGTCATGTCTGACTCTTTGAGACCCCGCTGACTGCAGCCCACCAGGCTCCTCTACTTCTCCAGGCAAGAATACTGGAGTGGGTTGCCATTTCCTTCTCCAGGGGATCTTCCCGACCCAGGAATCGAACCCAGGTCTCCCACATTGCAGGCAGACGCTTTAACCTCTGCTATAATCAATAAAGTTTTTTTAATAGAATGAAATTTACTGGATAATAACTAATATTCATTTAATTAAAATAAGCCTTGGTTGTTTTTAAACTTAATAAAGAGTAAAAATACAGAAAAAAATTAAGCATTTAATAAAGTATAAATTCTATAAACTTCAACTGTATAGAAATAAATATATGATGAACTGAAGCTATGATATTGGGGGTGACCATGAACGGAGGAGGGGAATGTAAGGCTATCAAATCTTAGAGGGAAGTCAAGAGATGCTGTCTAAAACTGGTAGATCAAGAAATGGAGGGATGTACTGTATAAAGCTATAGAAGTGTCTAACAGAATAATAAAAAATGAAATATATCTGGCAGTGATTGTTGAAAGGAAGTGTGAGAAAAATCCTCATCTTTCATAAAGGGGCCTATCAGATATACTTTGAAGTTGATACACTGAAGATACAGGGGTAATGAATTATTATTGTGGAGGTTGGACTCAGTAGGATTAAAGAGGAAAGAATTTTAAGCTATTATCCCTAGGGAATGCCATGGAGAAAGACCTGAACTTTTTGTTTTTCTAATTACTCTCCATTAGCAACTGAACTGTTATTGCCATGTGGCCATATTTTAAAAGTGATATTTTTAATTTAAAAATAGTTTCTAGAAAAGAGAAGAATTTTTAGGACAGAAAAAAGAATCATCCAACAGTTTGCAATTACATACTGTCTACCAGCAAGGACCGTCAAACATTTTGCAAACATTATCTGATGGTGAGTGTCAGAATCTACATTTGCCAGATGGAGAAATTCAGACAAAGATGGAAGTGACTTGCCCATTTTCAGTGCATCTGTGACCAAGCCAGTGATAAAACCCAGGCTTCCTAGATTCTGAGTCCAAAGACATAGTTGGATTGATTTCTTCTTAGAAAAGCCACCACATATTTGTGTGATGATAGTTATGGAAGAAATTCAACTAATAGATAACACACTCTGTGTTTAAGGCTTGGAAAATGTCTGTATTTTTCCATCCAACAGTTTGCTGCCAAAATGCACATTGTCTGTCAGGAGGAAGACCGGTGCTTCCTTCCCTGCAGCACCTGGTGGGAATACATATCATTTCAAGGAGCTGTGCCTGCAAAACTAAAAAATGCCAATCACTATAACAACTACAATTAATTTTTAAACCTAACTGTATATAAAATGATTTCTGCTGTTTTATGGCCAATTAGGAAACTAAATATGGTTAATTAGCTTGATAAATAATTCTGAGTATTCTGCCATATGCCTCTAATATTATTCAGACTACTAGCACAGGTGGAAAGGAGAAAAAATATTTGACTGATCTGGCATCCTTTTACCTAATGATTTCACTCATTGTGATATATATACACACACACACACAGGAATTACATCAAATACATAATATACATATAATATCAAATATATAACATATATATATATAATATCAAATACATACCATATATACATAACATCATATATGGGGCTTCCCTGTTGGCTCAGACAGTGAAGAATCTGCCTGCAATGTGGGAGACCCAGGTTCAGTTTCTGGATTGGGAAGATCCCCTGGAGAAGGGAGTGGCTGCCCACTCTAGTGTTCTTGCTTGGAGAATTCTATGGATAGAGGAGCCTGATGGGCTATGGTCCTTGGCATCTCAAAGAATCAGACATGACTGAATGACTAACACACACATACACACATAAATACATAATTTATTATTTTTTTGCCTGACTTCCCTATGTGGCTAAAATTCTGGAGGGGAGAGAATACATTGCATGATTATAATGGTTTCCTCTTCTTTTATCAGTAAAGCTCCCTCCTCATTCATCCTACTCCCAAAACCACACATAGACACTTCTGAAAACAGGTCTATTGCAAATTATACTGACCCAAATGACTAAAATGAGCACTAGATGAAAGCTGCTGCAGAATGTCCAGGAGGATGTGGATGAGGGACTTGTGAGTCCAGACACAGTCTGGCTGGTTTCTTGAGAAAAGGAGTGCTGCTCTAGGTAAGAAGCTGTTGGCACCTGTGTTTTTAATGTGTGGACTGAGAAACAGAGAAAGGAAGAAGAAAATGGATGTATGGAAAGGAGCAAATGTGAGACACCAAGGTGGTAACCACAGATCAATCCTTTTAAAAACCATGGTAGAAGATACATAGCATCAAACTTAACGTGTTAACCCTTTCTGAGGAGATGATTCAATGTTATTAAATACGTTCACATTGTTGTATGGCCATTACCACCACCCATATCTGGAACTTTTTCATTTTCCCAAACTGAAACTAAAGCCACTAAACAGTAATTCTCCATTTCTCCATTCCCCCAGCCCCTGGTAACTATTCTCTTTATAAATCTGACTGTTCTGGGAACTAATCATTCTTACTAGGGTACTGTTGAAAGTCGTGCCAGTTAGCAATTTATCGTCTTTCAACCAAATTCACATTGCAGTACTAACCTAGACAGCATATCACAAGGCAGAGACATAACTTTGTTGGCAAAAGACTGTATAGTCAGGGCTATGGCTTTTCCAGTAATCATATAGGGATGAGAGAACTGAACCATAAAGAAGGCTGAGTGCCAAAGAATTGATGCTTTTGAACTGTGCTACTTGAGAAGACACTTGAGAGTCCCTTGACTCTCCCTAGAAGATTAAACCAGTCAGTCTTAAAAGAAATCAACCCTGAATAGTCATTGGAAGGACTGATGAAGCTCCAATACTTTGGCCACCTGATGGGAAGAGCCAACTTATTGGAATAGACCCTGATGTTGAGAAAGATTGAGGGCAGAAGGGGGCAACAGAGAATGAGATGGTTGGATGGCATCATCAATTCAATAGACATGAGTTTGAGCAAACTCCAGGAGATAGTGAAGGACAGGGAAGCCTGGTATGCTGCAGTCCACAGGGTCGCAAAGAGTTGGACATGACTGAGTGGCTGAACAGCAACAACCTTCTCTGCAATAGTAGATGGAATTCCATTAAGCATTTCTCCTTTACAAAGAGNTCATCAATTCAATAGACATGAGTTTGAGCAAACTCCAGGAGATAGTGAAGGACAGGGAAGCCTGGTATGCTGCAGTCCACAGGGTCGCAAAGAGTTGGACATGACTGAGTGGCTGAACAGCAACAACCTTCTCTGCAATAGTAGATGGAATTCCATTAAGCATTTCTCCTTTACAAAGAGCACTTGTTAAGCTTTCTCCATAGAGGGCGCTCAAGGAAGAATACAGGAGGAAGGGGCCCTCTGCTATTTCAGGTAGCTACCCTGTCAGCTGGTGGTGCTCTGACCCAGTTCTGGCACAGGCCCAGAAGTCCTGGTCTCTTGGTGCCCTTGCATTCTTGGCCTGCCCTAACGATTCCCTTCCTATGGCCTTCTTGATGTGGACAGCATATGCTCCAGGCCTCCGATCTACATTGCCACCACTGTTGGCTCTGCATGACTATGTGCCAGGCCACTCAATGTGGTTTTCCTTTCTTGTTTATTTATCTGTTCATCTTTGGCCGCCCCGGCTCTTCATTACGGCACAGACTTTCTCTAGTTGTGGTGAGCAGGCTTCTCATTGCGGTGGCTTCTCTGGTCGCAGAGCATGGGCCCTAGAGCTCCCAGGCTTCAGTAGTTGTGGCTCTTGGGCTTCGTTGTTCCAAGACAAGTGGGATCTTCGCAGACTAGGGATTGAACCTATGTCTCCTGCATTGGCAGGTGGATTTCTTAACCACTTTAGAGTGGGGTTGCTGAGTTATATGGTAAATCTGCGTGCAAGTGTGCTGAGTCGTTTCAGTCGTGGCCAACTCTGTGACCCCATGGACTGTAGCCCACCAGCCTCCTCTGTCCATGAGATTCTCTAGGCAAGAAAACTGGAGTGGGTTCCCATGCCCTCCTCCAAAGGGTCTTCCTGACCCAGGAATTGAACCCACGTTTCCTGCAGCTCCTGCATTGCAGGTGGATTCTTCACTGCTGAGCTACCAGGGAAGTCTCCACTCCCACCATGTTAACTCTATTTTAACTTTTTAAAGGAAACTCCAAACTGTTTTCGCTTTGAACTGTGGTGTTGGAGAAGACTCTTGAGAGTCCCTTGGACTGCAAGGAGATCCAACCAGTCCATTCTAAAGGAGATCAGTCCTGGGTAGGTGGATTCTTCACTGCTGAGCTACCAGGGAAGTCTCCACTCCCACCATGTTAACTCTATTTTAACTTTTTAAAGGAAACTCCAAACTGTTTTCGCTTTGAACTGTGGTGTTGGAGAAGACTCTTGAGAGTCCCTTGGACTGCAAGGAGATCCAACCAGTCCATTCTAAAGGAGATCAGTCCTGGGTGTTCATTAGAAGCTGATGTTGAAGCTGAAACTCCAATACTTTGGCCACCTGATGCAAAGAGCTGATTCATTTGAAAAGACCCTTATGCTGGGAAAGATTGAAGGCAGGAGGAGAAGGGGATGACAGAGGATGAGATGGCTGGATGGCATCACCAACTCAATGGACATGAGTTTGGGTGGACTCCAGGAGTTGGTGATGGACAGGGAGGCCTGGCATGCTGTGGTTCATGGGGTTGCAAAGAGTTGGACACGACTGAGTGACTGAACTGAACTGTACCAATTTACATTCCCACTAAAAGTGTAGGATATCACTTTCTAAACTTATGGTTACCAAAGGGGAAAGGAGAGGGGAGGGATAAACTAGGAGGTTGAGATTAACAAATGCACACTACTATATACAAAATAGATAACCAACAAGGACCTACTGTATAGCACAGGGATAAATATATTTATATATGAGTAAATATATTACTTATAAATATTGAATAAATGTATTACTCAGTATTTTGTAGTAGCCTAGAAGGGGAAATAATCTAAAAAATAATATCTACCTATATCTATATATCTACATGTATATCTGTATATACATGTATGACTAAATCCCTGTACTGTACACCTGAGACTAACTTGACGTTATAAATCAGGCTATACTTCAATAAAAAAGTTTTAATTATGATAGGAAAAAAAATCACCTTCCTAGTGAGATCTTGTCTGGATATATCTATATAAAGCAATCTTACTCTAACACTTCCTATTCCCCCCTTTTAACTTTCTCCTTAGCATTTTTTTGCTAACAAAACATTTTATATATTCCTTATCTTTCTTGCTTATGATCTAAATTCCTTGCAGGCTCATTACTATATTCCCATGCTTAGAATAGTGCCTGGCACATAAAAATAACACCATACATATTCATTGAATAAGTAAGTGAATGAATGTGAATTCTTCAAAGAATGGTAGGGTTGACTGAAAATGTTGTCTTAATTTTTTTAAACTGGCAAAGCTAAAGCTCCACAAATTAGATCTGTTTGTATCTAACTTCTCTCCTTGTCCATATCATGATTTTTGTCATAGCCTCCCTGAACTCCTGGCTGGATGGCTGCAATTGCCTCCCAACTAGTATTTTCACATGTGTCCTTCCCCTTACAACCCCTTTTCTCCATCAGAGCTGGGCATGGTCTTTTTTTTTTTAACTCACATTTATTAATTTATTTCTTTAGGTCACATTACATGTCATGTGGGATCATAGTTTCTTGACCAGGGACCGAACTTGAGTCCCTTGCAGTGGAAGCACAGAGTCCCAACCATTGGAAGATCAGAGAAATCCCAGGGATGGTCTTTTGAATGGGAAAACCTGACTGAGGCCAAAATCCTTAGCATGACCTAACAAGCCCTTCAAGATCTAGTTCCACTCGCTTTCCATCCTTCACTCACACATAACCCTTCTCCTTGCTACCTCATTGCTGCTGCTGCTAAGTCGCTTCAGTCGTGTCCGACTCTGCGACCCCATAGATGGCAGCCCACCAGGCCCCGCCGTCCCTGGGATTCTCCAGGCAAGAACACTGGAGTTGGTTGCCATTTCCTTCTCCAATGCATGAAAGTGAAAAGTGAAAGTGAAGTCACTGAGTTGTGTCCAACTCTCAGCGACCCCATAGACTGCAGCCTACCAGGCTCCTCTGTCCACGGGATTTTCCAGGCAAGAGTACTGGAGTGGGGTGCCATTGCCTTCTCCTAGCCTTGCCATTTCTTAAAATGGCCACTACCTTCCCCGCCTCAGGACCTGTACACAAGCGGCTCCCTGTGACAAAGAGCATTTTTATCATTCCTTGGCAGAGTCAATCCCTATGCATCTTCCTGATCTCATGGCAAGGATCATTTTCTCAGGAAAAGCCATCCCTGAAATTCCAGGATCAAGTTTGTCTGGTAATCAATGCTTCTTCTTTAAGGTACATCATCCTGTTTATACTCCTATGTTTGTGCAACGACTTGTTTAACATCTGCCTTTCCCAATGTGCTGCAAACTCAATGAGGACCTAAAACTATTCAATCATTTGGCCAAGTCTGGTTGCTGGTGCTGAGAAGTCTTGGTAGGTGAGAGACTCAGTATCAAACAGGAAGCCCCTGAAGAAAAGGGCTTTCACATAATGAGTCAAGACTTCCAGGAAAGCCTCAGCTTTGATGATATTTGTGTGCCTTTCTAAAGCCACGGAGGTTGATGAACCACACCTCCCCGCGACCATCACCCATTAGCAAAAGATGTCAGAGCGAACACATCCAGTCTAAGGGGGTTGTGCTGGAGAACAGCATCTCTGACCATTCTTGCAGTGACATGATCCCTGCAGCCAGGTATCACTGCAGAGGACAGCAGTTAGGACCAGACCGGGCAGAACAGCAACGGTGATGACGAACTCTAGGTAGGACATTAGTCGTCTGTGACTGTGAACAAACCATCACAGACTAAGCAGATTAAAGCATCTCAAACCTATTCTCTTCCATTTTCCATGGATCGGAAGTCTGAGCACAGCTTCGTTAGATCCCTGCTCAGGGCCTCACAAGGCTGCAGTCAGGCCTCCGGCCATTCTGAGTTCTCATCCTGGGTCCCCTTCGAAGCTCAAAGGAGCTCAATTTTGCCACCGGATTGTTGGCAAAATTCAGTTTCTTGTCACCTAGTAGGAATATGTCCCCCAAGCGCTGCTAGCCGTCATCTGGGGACTCTGCCTGGCTCCCAGAGGTCGCTGGTATTCTTTGCCCTGTGGTCCCCGTAGGCCAGTCACAGCATGGCTGTTTGCTTTCTTCCAGGCCAGCAGGAGCCCTCTTCTAGGGCTTCTCCCCTGTGACCAGCGGAGGAAGCTCTGTGCTTTTAAACCAACCAGGTCAGGTCCAACCCATGACCTCCCTCTCGCCATATCACATACCACAGCCATGGGGATGACACATCATAGTCACAGGCCCTGCTTTGCCCAAGGAGATTAAACAGAGCACCACATCAGGGGATCCTGCCTACCACTGCAGCGGATCGTATTAATAACAAACATTAGCAACAACAATGAACTCTCGGGTGTGTCTTTCTCACCAGCCCTGTGCTAAGTGCTTTTCAGCATTTATCTTTAAAATAACCTATGAGGAAAATTGCATCGCTTTCTTTGGTTTACCTGGCGAAGGAGCCAGGTGACTGACCAGTGTACACGTGTAGACTTTAAACTCTCATCTCTCTGACTCCAGAATCCATTCGTATCCACCTTACTTCATCAGAGCTACTTCTCTGTACCCAGAGGAATATGATTATTATGTTTTATGCCTGTAAACACTGGTTTGGGAGATCAAAGAACACACTCAAGGCCGCCTGGTTAGTGAGTGATAGAGCAGCTGTCAATCTAACCTTCTCCTTCTCTGCCCAAGCTGTCAGCATGTAATAAGGGGACAGCCCAAACCGCTTGTCAGCTGGAAGAAAACTTGGTAATGAACCCTCCTCCAGAGACAACAGAAATCAGCATGCCTCCAGGCTCCAAGGCTTGATCGAACAACATAACACATGTTATTGGTGCTATTTCTATTAAACTGTAGTAAGTGAAAGCAGAAATGTTTGATTCCTAAGCTGAGAATACTTACCTGGAAATCATTCCCTCAGACGTTTCCTGATACTTAGCACTGGAAGTCACTTCTCCCAAGATGGCAGAAGATAAGTGGTCATTAACTTCTCTCTTCTGTGCATTTACACCTGAGAATGAAAGGTGTCCAAGGGCTGGAGCAAATAATTATTCAAGAGTGAAGATATGTGGCCTGGGGAGTGAAGCTATGCTTCCTGCAGGGAGGCAGCACAGCTCTGGCCTTGATGGGCTAACAGATACAATCATCCGTTGTGAATGTGATCCCCCACCCGATCTTGTGCCTTGGCGACCAGAGGTCAACCTCCCCTGCCCTCACCGCCAAGCGTCATCCACCTTGTTTCTCTTGATGGCTCTCAATGCCAACAGTCAACCTGGTGCAGAAACAGCTATTCAGATGGCATGGTTTCTCCAACATCTCAAGTGTAGCCCCCGTTCTGCTACTATGCTTCAGGCAAGAAATAGAAAGCAAGGTTATCAGGAAAGTTTCACTGCATCTGTTTGCCATGCCAGGTGGTTTGGGTTAGACCTGCCTTCCTCTGTCAGCAGCCAGAGCTCCCAGTGGGCACCTCTCCTCCCACAGCTGCAGCTCACCGGGCACTGAGAACACCATGCCCTCCCCCATCCCCTCTAGGACCAGGGCTGGCAGTAGCTGCCCACCTGGCACTCACCCCCAGGCGCTGCACCGTTCCCTGATGACCCACACCTCAGTAAAATGTTCCATCCTAAAAATGTTCTTAATCAACCTTTAATTAATTAAAGTGTAACATATGCTATCAAGAACCCTGGCTGATAATCACTAAACTCTTAATAGCATTATTGACTTACACCATGACTATAAACTGGTGATAAAAGCATCAAGCCTATGGTCAATTGGGCAGTGGACATTTTGTATATTGCCAAAACAATACCACAGAGTTTACTTGCTGGTCACACAGGGAAAATCTCATGCTACAGTGGAAGGATGAGACTGCCGTTTGCCTTAATTGACAGTTTAATGCTAGGATCCTTAATAGTGAGTCAACCAGAATATACGTATCTTGTGATGAAAGGCAGTATAAAGTCCACCTGTATGATAAAATCTAGCTAATAAGGCTTAACTTGAATTCATCACACCTTTGCTTTTTCCTTCCAGTTTATAAAAATCATGTTAATTAGAGAAACAAGCTAAATGATACTGCAAAGAAGCAACCAGGCAAATCCAGAAGATGGGATTTTATGCGTATAACTGGCCAAATCCATTTAACAAGCATGATATCATGTCTATACTTAACTTTTTAAAGGGGACTTTAAAAATGGCCATATATTGTACATGCTTAAATAGGTCCTAAGTGAACAAACCAGCTAGAAAGGACATTCAGAGAATAATTAAGGTAATCAAATATGGACTAGGAATCGGGTAAGATGTATTGACATGGAAAGTTTCAGATCATTAACTGAGAGTAAGCAACATTATCCAGGGAAGAGACCATGAAGGATAAAAGAGGGCTGAGGACATAGCCTTGAGAAATATCAAGATTTCAGAGAAAAGACTGGAGGTGGAGAGCTGCTTGGGGACTGACAAGGAGCCGGGAGAGAACAGAGGAAGCAGGAAAGCCAGAGGAGGAAGGTGCTTCCAGAAGGAGGGAAGATTCAGGTGGATTATCCGCTCCAGACAGGCGAGCAGGAGGGAGGGAGAGAGGCCACTGTTAAGTTACAGCAGGAAGTCTGTGGAGACTTTTGCACGTGGAGGGGTAAGAAACAGAGGTGGCTCTTGTAAGAATGGTTATCAATATTAGAGGGAAGGAGGGACACAGGACGCCAACTGGAGGGAAGCAGCTCAGCGATGCCCATCTTTGCACAAGGAGGTGCAAGAGGAGTTGCTTTCAGGCTGTGTCCTGGGTAAATGAAACTCCTGGAGCCCGACTCCTGCACCCAGAATATGGTGTGCCTGGCGCCCCCTGGAGGACATAAAGGGAAGCGTTTATGTAGCAGGCAGAAGACAGTTGTTTGGAAAAGGAGTTAAGCAATTTGTAGACTATCTAGAAAAGGCCAGTGGGGATCTGGGTTCGATCCCTGGGCCAGAAAGATCCCCTGGAGGAGGGCATGGCAATCCACTCTAGTATTCCTGCCTGGAGAATCCCCATGGACAGAGGCTCCTGGTCGGCTACAGGCCATGGGGTCACAAACAGTCAGACACGGCTGAGCGATTAAGCACAGCACACAGCACAGTGGGGATGGAGAGATTGAAAATCTAAGAGGAGAAGGAGAGATCCTTTATGGCACAGGATGCAGAAGTTCACAGAGGAGGGAATAAGGTGATGAGCAGCAGAGGAGGCTGATGAGGCTTCCTCTGAACCAACAGGGAAGGAAACAGGACCCCAACCGTGCAATCTCACCTATGGAAGTCACCAAGTTGGTGATGATGAGCAATCACAAGCCGACTTGGAAAGCAGGTTTTCCAAGTGGCAGCATGCTGGTTTTGGAATTCTGCAAAGCCACATCAGCAGTCCCTAGATTGCATGAACCTCACACTTACTAGGGTGGGGGGCTGCCAATACGATGGGATTTGAGGGGTGAACCCATTACCTGAAGCAAATCTTCCAGAAGCTTGTCATAAAGACAATGTGACAAAGTGAATAAACAATACAAGGCTGTGTCAGGTGGATCTGAGATAAGCTCTTGGTCACAGGGCTTTCTCCCTGGTGACTCTTTGCAGTTAGGCTACTCATCTTTCCAATTTATTCTCCAAGCAATATCTTGCTGGAGAGGAGTGGTATCCCCCACTTCTCTCCCAGCTTTAGAAACTCTGGGGCTTCACACAAATGTGCACAGACTGTGGAGACTCCAGCCAAAAGATGAGAGTGGGAAGGGAAACTGCAAAGGGAGGGAGAGCTGGAAGGTACCGGGCCATTAATTCCAGCCCAGCAGGGATGGGGAAGGAAACAGTAACTCAGAATGGAGATCCAGAGCTAAAGCAAACAGGAAGGTTTTAATGAGAAAGTCCCTGAAAGGAAATGACTCAATGGTTTGGAAAGAGTGGGCTCCTGCAGGGCTGGAGGTACTACCCCTTGGAGCCCTATTCTTGTGGAGGAAGGGGAGCTGGTCCATAGGGGACCCACCAAGGAAGGGCAGGCCTTTCTTTCTGGTGCCAAGACAGAGCAACCTCATCTTCCACTTGGGTTTTCCGCCCACATTTTCCTGGAACAGGCATTGGGAAAATGATCCTCATGCAGGAACATCTATTCCATTTGCAACAGAACTGAGAACGTGT
>SJYX01014480.1:440194-471884 GCA_006410675.1 Oreotragus oreotragus | reverse complement strand
TATAGAACAGTCTTTGGACTCTGTGGGAGAGGGAGAGGGAGAGGGTGGGTGATTTGGGAGAATGGCATTGAAACATGTATAATATCATATAAGAAACTAATCGCCAGTCCAGGTTCAATGCAAGATACAGGATGCTTGGGGCTGGTGCACTGGGATGACCCAGAGGGATGGTACGGGGAGGGAGATGGGAGGGGGGTTCAGGATGGGGAACACGTGTACACCCATGGCGGATTCATGTTGATGTATGGCAAAACCAATACAATATTGTAAAATAATTAACCTCCAATTAAAATAAATAAATTTATATTTTTAAAAAAGTAACTGCACGCATGCACAATTAGGTCAAATTCTGGACGAAAGATACAAAGAGACCAAAACACCCAACTGCCACATTTGAAGAGCCTGGGACAAAAGCAGGATATTGTGCATGCCCCCTGCACACAACACCACCTAATGGGTGGGCAGACCACCTAACAGGTGGGCAAACCACCTAAGCCACTCCTCTACCCCGACCCCTGGACACACCCCGACCTCAAATCACATAAGGAACAAGCTTGCCCTCCCTCCAGGGAGTGAACAAGCAAGGGAAACTGTTGTTTGTTCTCACTTTCTTCTGCTGCAGCAAGGGCCCCATAAAACCTCACCTGAATTTCTTGTCTGGCCTCTGATCTATTTCTATCAATTAAGGAGACCAAGAACCCTGATTGGTAACACCTTCCTCTCCTTTCTGGCATTAGAAGCAGAAGTTCTTGACAGACCAGCCCAATCAGAAAATCTACCTGATTCATACTCTGGCTAAGCAAGAAGATAAACCTTCATGAAATCCATTCCTCTGCACCCCTGGCTTCAGCTTCACCTGGTCTTGTGCTCACTCAGTGCTTTCATTATTTTAACGGCCTCTGAAGAACGAGTTTCTTTTCTGTCTAGAATTCAGCCCTCTACCACAGTGCTTCCCAAACTGTATTCCATGGGGGTTGGGGAATGAAGGTTGTGGTAAGTAATGACTCTCCCAAAGATGTTCACACCCTCATCCATGGTGCTTGTGACTGTGCTGTGTTACATGGTAAATGGAACTTTGCAGATGTGACTAACGGCATGGATCTTCAGGTGAAAAGAACATCCTGGTATACCCAGGTGGGCCCAGTCTCATCACATGAGTTCTTAAAAGTTTAAAGTCTTCCTTGGCTGTGGTTGGAGAGAAATGAGACAGAAGAACATGGAGGAGAAATTCAACATGTGAGTTATTCAACCTACCACTGCTGGCTTTGAAGATAGAGGAAGGGGCCATGAGCCAAGGAATCTGGGCAGCCTTTAGAAGCTGGGAATAGCCCTCAGCTAGCAAGGAGACCTTGGAGACCTTGGTCCTATAACCACAAGGAATTCTGTTGTGCCAAGAGTTGGAATGACCAAGGTAATGTCTCTTCCCCTTGAGCGTCAAGAAAAGAACATAGCCCTGCCGACACCTTGATTTTAGCCTGTAGAGACCATCATGAGACCTCTAATCTGCAGACTGTAAGATAAGGCATTTGTGTTGTTTATGCTGTTAAGTTTGTAGTGATTTGGTACAGCAGCAATGGAAAACTAATACAGGGGTCTTGATCAAATTAATTTGGAAAATGCTGCCATAGATTATAGAACATGTTAATCTTCTTATTATAAAAGAGTCATAGTAAAAACAAAGCCAGTAATAAAATATTAATGGAATCAAGTAGCAGATAACCTGTTCACTACAAAGGGAGGGGCTGACACTAACCTGATTCACAGTTCTATGTTCCAACAGCATCGTGTGTGCATATAGAGGGCTTCCGCAGAGTCGCAGCATCAGCATCACACTCCGTTGTCATAGTTACACCCTGAAAAGGAAGATGCCCTGACAAAGACCAGATTGGCTGTGGTAAGTGGTGGGAAGTTACCCTGAGGGGGGAGCCAGATGCTTCTACATTCATGTCAGAGATGTTTTCTGAAATTTGTATTCAGTCAGCTCTGCCCCAAAGGGACTCATGGTCATTTACGTTTCAAAAACAGGAAGCCTATATTCATGATGGATACTTTCTAATAGGGAGAATTTGTGCTTCTAGGGGAGCAAATATTCGCAAATGAAATGTTTTGAAATAGATTTTGCCCCAAATTATGCTTCAACCACTGGTAACTTCTTATACCTCATTTCCTACCTTACTCCAACTCAATCCCTCCATGCTAGCCACAGGGCTTCCTGTTATACTTTGAATACTTCAGGCTTATCCTTCTGTAGGGGTTTGGCACCTGTTCTTCCCTCAGGCTGGAATGTCCTTCCTCCAAATGTTAGCATGCTTCACTTCATCCACTTAAGTGTCTGCCCACCCCAGGAGGCCATCACTAAGCTCTTTATCTAAAATAGACACATACACCCTTATATTGTCAGTCTTCTTACCCAACTTTACAGTTACTGTAATTATTTGAGCAGTTGTTTATCGCGTCCCCACCAGACTATAAACTACGTGAAGGCCAGGGCCTTGCTTCTTGCTCACTATTGTATCCCCAATTTCTGGCACATGAGAAGTACCCAGTAAACACTTGTTGACTGTAAGAAGGAGTTGCTTGGAGTCGTGATTCTCCCCTGCCCTTCCAGCCCTCTGGCACATAATCCTGGCTATAGTCCCTCATCCAATTTCTCCCAAATTCAGGTTCTTCCCTAGTCCAGTGTGATTGGTATGGAAGATTGCATCTTTCAAAAATGGTCACCATAGTACATATCCCATCTCACATGCCTTCTTAAAAATTCATGTTGATTCTCCTCCCTTTGAGGAATGTGTCTTTATTCTATCCTCTTGAATCTGTCCTGGCCTGGACCATGATGGGACTCTAGAGTGACACTGCATGACTTCTGAGGTTAGGTAATAAAAGATGAGATATAGAGTTTGCCTCATTCTCTTGGGTCTCTCCCTCTGAGAACACAGCCCTCTTCCTATGCGGATATTCAGGCCATGTGGAGACATGATATATAGATGTTCTGACACACAGCCGAGGTGAGGTCTCAATTCACAACCAGCATCAACTTCCAGATACGTGAAGAAGACTTTACGATGACTCCAGCCCCAACCATTGTCCAGCTGCAACTGAAGGAGGCACCCTAGTGAGGACCAGACAGACAGTTTCCCCCACATCCTCGTTGTTGTTCAGTCACTAAGTCATGTCTGACTCTTTGCAACCCCATTAACTGCAATACGCCAGATTTCCCTGTCTTTCACTGTCTCCCAGAGTTTGCTCAAACTCATGTCCATTTGAGTCAGTGATGCCTCTGAACCATCTCATCCTCTGTCATCCCTTTCTCCTCCTGCCTTCAATCTTTCCCACATCCACAGGAGAGCATAATAAAATAATTGTTCTTCTTTTAAGCCCATAAGTTTAAGGGTGGCTTGTTGTATAGGAGTAAACAACTGAAACAGAGGGGATATGGAATTGTCTATTAAAAGATCTCATTTCTAATCTCTATTTCTGTGCCACTCATGTTTGTCAGTCCCTCTGCTTTCCAATCTACAAAACCAGAGCATGCAAATAACTAACTTTCATCCTAGGGTGCTCAGTCATCCTCAAGAATTGTGCTCAGAAAAAAGTCCATATAGCTTTCAATATTTTCCTATTATCACAATTTGGAATCTGCCTGGATTCAGCCACTCTGAAGATTAATAAGTCACTCAGGTCAGCTGGGTTAATGAACTGCACTCCCCTGTCAGTCTTTTCAGCTCCAGTCCCTTGCCACCCCTTGTGGCAATTCCTATTCCAACAACACTTGTCATCTACAAGGACAAATTCCATACTTCTCTCTGCACCTCTGCAGCTGGAGCAGACTCTTATAAGGCTGCTCAACTGCTTCCATCAGACACATCTTACTCAAGGCTGAGGGTGTTGAACCGCACGGTTCCGCCCTGGAGTCCGTCGCCCAAGACCGCCAAGACACAGGATCGATGCAAATAGCAAGAGGATTTATTGAACCGGCGCGCCGGGGTTCTGTCCTCCTTAAGTAAGGAGCGAACCCCGATGACAGTTACAGAACAGTTTTTAAGCACAAAAAACCACATTGGGCGGGGAGGTATGGATATATCATGATTGGTCACAATACTGCTGACCTTTACAAGGATAGGCTTGTGAGGGTCTGGCGATATAATTCTGCGGATAACACACAGTTTACACAACTTGTTTTTTTGACTCTCTGGAAAGTCAAACCTTCCAGGTCAGGGTCTGTAAGCCTCCAGGTCAGGGTCTGTGAGTCACAAATAACAGAGATAACCTTTCAGTTGGCCTGGAAAATCCCTAAATCTTACAGGTTACTTCCTCACAAGGGCAAAACCAAGAGCCCCCTGCCTCACTGGGCTGTTTCTGGGCCCAATCTGGGAGAGGTTTCTAGAGGAGTCAACACAGTCACAGTGGGGCTGGATAACAAACCTATGGCCAGAAACTCTCAAATGCAGTCAAACATTCAATCTGGAAAACAAGCTGCAGATGGAAATAATAGGCAAAAAAATTACAGTGTCTATTGCAAAGAGATTCACTGGGTAGGAGATACAGAACTGCTCAGTATGATAACCATAGTCTGGCTGATGATCATGGTCTGGTTTCAGTAAGTCCAAGCTTCGGTTCTGACTCTGCAAGTCCCTGAGCCTCTCTCAGCCTCAGTTTCCTAGGCTCTAAGCTGGGACTAAGACTAGAATCTCCCTCATAAGGATGTCGTATGGTCGAAATGAACTGATGCTTATAAATGTCAGCACTGGAAACTGAAGCCCTCAGTAAATGGGAGACCTTGTCTTTCACTGAGATGTATCACAAAGGCAGTACGGGCTTGGTTAAGGCTGAAAGAGTCTGCCCAAAGATTTATGGATCTGGCATGGGGGAGCTCTGAGATGGGAAAAGCCAGCATGTTGCCTCAGGGATGCTGCAAAAGCCTTGGGCTTTTTATATTTCTTCCTCAAACCCAGAACTTCCCTCCGCCTCCTCTGCAGCTGCCACCCCTGGATTGCTTTTGAGTCACTGAAAGTGTAGACCCCTGGGACTCACACCCTGGGAAAACCCTGCCTCCATCCTCTCCCAAGTCACATTTGAAGGTTGGTTGAAGGGCTGACTCACAACACTTAACATAAAACCCAGAGCATCCACTTAATGCCCCTGGTTTCCCACGAACTAGCGGTGGAGCAGTCACATTTGCACAAACTGGCACATACAAAAATAGGCAGTTTGAAATATTCCTGGCAGATGGTGCTAAATATAGAGCCAGTGACAGATTGGCCCCACAGCGCAGCTCTTCTCCTGAGCATTAAGAACCTGCAGGAGCCAAGAAGCTTCTCTTTCCAGAAGACTGTAGCAACAGCCCCAGGATCACCATGCCAGAGAGCTGCTAAGATGCAGAGAAGGGAGGTACCTGAGAGGATGAACACTGGTGCCATGGTAAGAGGTGCCCAAATTCCACAAGTGCTGGAATGAAAAAAAAAAAAAGAGTACAGAGAAGAAATTCTGATGAACTGGAATTATTTATTGGTCCTTCTGAAGGATCAACTACTCTTTCAAGAGGTGTCTTCTAGGAGCAAAATTTAAACAGAAGCAGAGGCAGTGGAGTACATTGATTAAGGGTGGAGATTTGAGGCTGCAGTGAATGCTTTGAACTCTGGTTTTGCTCCTTAGTAGTTAGTTAGTTATATGAGGGGTTCCCTGGTGGTTCAGATGGTAAAGAATCTGACTGCAGTGCAGGAAACACAGGTTCGATCCCTGGGTCAGGAAGATCCCCTGGAGAAGGGAATGACAACCCATTCCAGTATTCCTGCCTATTGGAAATCCCATGGACAAAGGAGCCTGGTGGGCTACAGTTCATGGGGCTGAAAGAGTCAGACATGACTAAGCGACCAACACTTTCATATACTTTCAGTTATATGAGATTGCTCAAGTTATTTAACCTTTTGCTGCTTCAATGTTTGCGTATACAAAATGGGATAAGAATAATACTTATCTCCTATGCAGATTAAGTAGTATAATGTATGTAAAAACCGTGCATACTGCCTGATACAGAATCACTGTTGCTCGGGTGGTGGCTATCTTATTTAATGGACTTAGGAAGGAGAGATGGAGAAGGCAATGGCACCCCACTCCAGGACTTTGGCCTGGAAAATCCCACGGACAGTGGAGCCTGGTGGGCTGCAGTCCATGGGATCGCTAAGAGTCAGACACGACTGAGCGACTTCACTTTCACTTTTCATTTTCCTGTATTGGAGAAGGAAATGGCAACCCACTCCAGTGTGCTTGCCTGGAGAATCCCAGGGAAGGGGGAGCCTGGTGGGCTGCCGTCTATGGAGTTGCACAGAGTCAGACATGACTGAAGTGACTTAGCAGTAGCAGTAGGAAGGAGAGAGAGGTACCTAAAATGGCTGAAAATCTTTAAGGCTTGGCGGAATATTTTGGATATAAACCATGCCTAAATTAAAAATAAAATCAGGTTGCAAATTCTTAAACAGTTTCTGTATCCACTGAGATTGTATTTGGAATAGGAGATGCCATAAATAGCTACCCCATGGAAAGTGATCACTGTGGGCAGAGTGTTGGCGTGTGAAAGGCTGGCTTCTGTGGGAGGGAGATGATCTAAAGGGGGCTCAGTCATTATCTTAAAAGGGAAGGGAGATCTCTCTTTTCATAAGGAGTGGGCCTTTGAATACTGTGAAATTCAGTGTCTAACTTCCATGCAGTAAAACTTTTTAAAAGCCAGGAGGATTTTCCCTTAAATTTTAATGCCAGTACCTGCCAGTCTGTGGCAAGTGCAAATGAGGGACCCAAAAGGTGGCCCTGTGGTCTGTTGTCTGCACGCAGGCTGTGCTCCACTGTGGCTATGCCTCTGGTTCCTTCTGTCTAGTCCTGGTTTCTCCAGATGCTGGAGTTAGAATTTTGTACATTTTACAACCTGTGTGCTGCTAGGACCATGTCCCACTGACCAAGAGAAATGTTGGCTTTAAACTGTCTTTGCAGGACTAGAATACTCCTGACAGCCTAAATACTGCCCCCAGGAGCCAGAGGAATCTTTTCTACAGAATTTTCTCGGTGGGGATTGTGGTAAAGGCAACTTCTGCAAGAGAATGATGGTACTATATTTAGGGCTCTGGGCCCAGAAATAATAAGCAGCGCATCGTCTCATGATACAGATGTGCCTACATTCTTACACCCTCTTACTTGAAGTAAGCTAACTGGTGCTATGACCCACCCCCAAGAGTTCAGAAGCTTAACAGGGTAAAAGTTGATTTCTCTCTCAGGCAAAGTTCATTTGCACTGGGATGGGGAAGTGTGGGGGTGAGAAGTCCCTGCTCCATACAGTTCTTCACAAACCCAGGCTGACAGAAGCCCTGCAATTTTCAATCTGTGACTTTCAAATCTGCCTGGGTATCAGCATCCAGGAAGGTGCATGGGGAACCACAGTGGGTATTCTCTATGGCTCAAGCCTAGACGAGGTATATATCATATCACTTCCACTCGATTGATTAGAACTTAGCATATGACCATATATAGAATGCAAAGCTGTCTGGGAAGTGTAGTTTATCTGTGGTCGCAGGAAAGAGAAGAAAATCAAGAATTTTGGTGATCAGTAGGCATGATATTGCACTTTTTAAATCTATTTCAGAAGAGATGTTTTGAAGCACCATTTTGAAGAAGTTCTAGAACTTTTTTCAAATTTCCTGTGCTGTTTACATTCAATTTTAAATCAGATTTATTAAATAGTTGCTTCTAATCTACATCTCTTCCTACTCAATTTTGTAGTCAAAGAACATCCTAGGTTCCCTACAATGAAAGTGGAATTGATCCATCCTTCTCAGCCTAAGTTTCTTTGTCAATGGCACAGTGAATGAGTGCCTCATTTTAATGAGAAAATGCCAGTTATCCTTTAAAAGAAAGCTTATTTTCCTCAATGCAAGACATAGAGTTTTGCACTTTGCACTATTGCTGGGGGTTTAGAAACTGCTAATATTTCTCTAACACTGTTTGTATCAACAGGCTGTAAAAGCGCCTACTAGACAAAGGAAAAAAAGAAAAGGAAAGAAGCCTTTCATTTACGAGAGGACTAGTCCTGTAACAACCACAGAATATGCTCCCCACTGTTTAAGTAGAAGCTGCCTCATTCCTATAAGGGAAACTGTAGGCATGGATATAATGATATGTATACATTTACATCATTCTCTTACCTTTATGATCATTTATGTGGACATTAATATTTTCTGCAATATTAATGAAAATAAACCATTTTGCTGAGGCTTTAAAGCCCTAACAGAAAAATTCCATTAGAGTTTAAAATTGCAATAATATTGTTGAGTGTACCATCTACTGCTGTAGGGAGATACAAATGTAACAAGATTTAATATATACTCTACCCTGTGTGTACTTGTATCTGACACCTCTTAAATTTTATTATATTTAAGTTTTTCACTAAATGCCTTTACATAGAAAATAGTTCCAAACTACATCAGGATCACACAGAGCTTGTTATACATAAATTTGCAGAAACTACCCTGGGACCTACTGAATATGGGGGTGGGTGATTGGGGCATATGTATTTTTAGCAAGTCTTCCAGGTGATTCCAATGCATACCAAGGCTTCAGAATCACACCTGATGTGTCTTAACATTCCTAGTGTCTGGCATATAGTAGGCACTTAACATACATTTGATGGATAAATGAGCGAGTGAATGAACAAAATAAATTTGTTGCTGAGTCTCAGTTCAGTTCAGTTCAGTTCAGTCGCTCAGTCGTGTCCGACTCTTTGCAACCCCATGAATCGCAGCACACCAGGCCTCCCTGTTCATCACCATCTCCCGGAGTTCACTCAGACTCACGTCCATCGAGTCAGTGATGCCATCCAGCCATCTCATCCNGGCGGTACAGGAGGAGAGAAATTAATTGCTTGAAATTGTTATGCTGATATTCTCTTATTTCTTTTTTATGAAAGAGGAACACATTGAATTTTAAGGAAACATAACCTACCTTTAGTAATAACAACTGCTGTATTCCCAGACTTTGGTTTTAGAGCTTTATTAACCTACTAACTTATAATGTAGGACAGGGAAGCCTGGCGTGCTGCAGTCTACGGGGTCACAAAGAACCAGACGTGACTAAGTGACTGAACAAAAACAACTCCCAGTGTGCACTGCAGAGGCTCTGGTCTCTGGTGTTTCATTGTCCCTGCGGTTGAACAACTGTGCACATGTGATTGTACTGCCATTATGCCTTCAGTCTGTGCATACTTTTTAAGTATGAGTGTAGATCCCTTAGTGGTGATGTGGTATCAGAAATATATGGCACGCTATATTTTGTACGAACATTTTCAGTTCTGCAGCTGATTCAGTTTAACTGATTCAACACTGCACACCACGAGAAATATATATCCTACTTGACTCCTGATATTTAACTTAAAACTAAAAGCAGAAAAAAACTTGAATGATGGGCAAACCTTCTTTAAGGCAGAAGAAATCTTCATCCCAGTGTCATCCTCCTAATATTTTAGCTACATATCTTGAGAAGTGGGGGAGAATAGTCTCAAATCCTCCTTATGCAGAGCTAAAGATGACTTAAATTTAAATTGAATGATGTCGCTTCCTGAGGCATCTTTCTTTAGATTATGGTTAAGATGTGTACATACCAGAATCACCCTGGACCCCATTCATCACCTAATCAGTTGATTATCCTTTCAGACAGCATCTTTAACTTTAGGATCTTTTTATATCTTGTTGCTATTGTTCAGTTGCTCAGTTCTTTCCGACTCTTTGGCACCCCATGGACTGTAGCACACCAGTCTTCCTTGTCCTTCACTATCTCCCAGAGTTTGCTCAAACTCATGTCCATTGTGTCAGTGATGTTATCTAACCATCTCATCCTCTGTCGTCCCCTTCTCCTGCCTTCAATCGTCCCAGCATCAGGGTCTTTTCCGATGAGTCAACTCTTCGCATGAGGTGGCCGAAGTACTAGAGTTTCAGCTTTAGCATCATTCCTTCCCAAGAAATCCCAGGGTTGATCTCCTTCAGAATGGACTGGTTGGTCTCCTTGCAGTCCAAGGGACTCTCAGGAGTCTTCTCCAACACCACAGTTCAAAAGCATCAATTCTTCAGCGCTCAGCTTTCTTCACAGTCCAACTTTCACATCCATACATGACCACAGGAAAAACCATATCCTTGACTAGGCGGACCTTAGTCGGCAAAGTAATGTCTCTGCTTTTGAATATGCTATCTAGGTTGGTCATAACTTTTCTTCCAAGGAGTAAGCGTCTTCTAATTTCATGGCTGCAGTCACCATCTGCAGTGATTTTGGAGCCCAAAAAAATAAAGTCTGACACTGTTTCCACTGTTTCCCCATCTATTTCCCATGAAGTGATCGGACCTGATGCTGAGTCTAAAGCTATAAAATAAAAATTCGTTCGGAATTTACTATCACTAGCATTAAACACAAAAATAATAATCTCATCCTCAAGAATGCTTCAGTAATAATTCCACATTTTTTGTACAATGCTCGTCATCTTGTTCCACTAACATCAAATATTCAAATTACTACCAGAATGCCAAAAAGCCATCGATGAATAATAGAGCTTCTGGAAAGGGTATGTCACACTTAGATGGGGAGGTAAGATTGGAGGGAAAAATAATTTTGCTGAATACAATATCTTAATAATGCAAAAATCTACATCTTTCCAGTCTTGTAGGTACATCTGGCTGAGAACTATTTATCTAGTGTCAAAAACAAGTTCAGAACCACCCACTTAATGATAATTTTTAATTAAATGACAAATACTTTACTAGGAGTTAGACTCCCCCAAAACAAACTCTGTTGTGTCAGTTGCAAGCTTTCAGAAAGCTGACACAAACCTTCCTGCGTTAACACCCTCCCTGTTTACCTCTGACCTCTCTGGCTGCTCCTTCTCTGCTTTCCCAGGCTCATCATCTTGTACTCAGCCATTAAAAGTTAAATTTCTCAAGGTTTTGAGCTAGGCTCTCTCTTCTTCTCACTCTCCAGAGCATATGATCTATTCCTATACCTTTAATTATCACTTTTTTTATAACTGATACTCGAAATGCTGTCCCTAGCCCAGATCACTCCTCCAAGCTCCAGTTGGTTATACACACCCATGTAAGAGTGGTTTATAAAACTTAGGCCTAATATTAATGAGTAAAAGAAAAATATTAGTTAGTCTTTTATTTTTAACTAATTAAATATATAGGTATGTAAAGTATCTAATATATAGGATGCATGTGAAATATCTTGCTATCATATGAAAACACTCAGTAAACATTAGATGCTTTTTTCCCTAAAGCTGTTGTATAATATAGTTCTCAAAAGCAGAATAAACCTAAAATTTCAAAGCTACATCAAGATGTAGATCTGAGTAGACAGTGTCAATTGTGCTAAGATAGAGTGATGTTTGGTTGGAATCGTGAACACCCAATCTTGAACCAGCCATTTAAGACTACCTCTTCAGGCTTAGGAGGAAAAAGTACAGATACAGGGGAAAGTTGTTTGTTACTCTGAAGTTTCAGCCCACCCTTGCCCTCTACTTTCGGACATTAACCTCCACTGGCAGCACAGGGACATCTAATCCTGGGGGGGATTGCTTTGCCTGGAAAAGGCAGCCAAGCAGTCTGGGTCAAAATCAAATGCAGTAGCCAATTTCCTCAAGATCTACATCCAGTCCTGGTCCTCAGGTCCTACCACTTTGATGACTAGAGAATGTAAGTNGGCAGCACAGGGACATCTAATCCTGGGGGGGATTGCTTTTCCTGGAAAAGGCAGCCAAGCAGTCTGGGTCAAAATCAAATGCAGTAGCCAATTTCCTCAAGATCTACATCCAGTCCTGGTCCTCAGGTCCTACCACTTTGATGACTAGAGAATGTAAGTAGAGAGATAAACCCAAAGGAAAAACATGAAGGCGAGTGTCTACCTATGACTACCCCGTCTCATTATTCCACTGGTATTGTACTATCACAGATCTCCAGGTGGTAGGGTGAGGAGTTTTATACTTGTCCAAGAGAATAGCAGGTTCCATTTGTTCAGTGATATATTTATTCATCCAACAAATATTTTTGAGTGACTATATGCATCAGGCACTGTTGCAGATACTATGGATATGGTGATAATGAAAAAATGACAAAATCCTTGCCATCATAGGACCTATATATTCTAGCATGTAAGTAAAATATATTCTATGTCAGATGATGGTTAAGTCCTACTGAAAAGAAAATAAAGCAGGGAGTGCTAAGCTATCACAATAACTTAAGCAGGAGTTGATGCAATTTAATTACTAAATGATTACTAAAAATCATTGAATTGTACACTTAGAATAGGTGAATTGTATAGTATATAATTATATCTCAATAAATCTGTTTTTAAAAAAGAGAGAGAGTTGATGGTGATTTGGACTATGATGTCTCAGAGAGGAGGTGATGAGAAGTGCTATCAAAAGATGCTAGGAGACATTATACTAACGGGTGGGCAAAATGGAGAGAGCAAGGTCTTTAGAGAGAAACAGGACCAATAGGATACATATGTATATATAGTTATATTTAAGAGGAAATTTATTACAGGAATTGGTTCACACAATCATGGAGGAGGCAAGTTTACTATCTGCCATCTGCAAGTTGGAGAAGAGAAGCCAATGATGTAATTCAGTCCAACTCTGAAGGTCTGAGAACCCAGGGTGCTGGTGGTGTAAGTCCTGATCTGAGTCTGGCCAGGAGCATTGACGGCTGAGGGCAAGTCAAGATGGTTTTACCAAGCGAAGAGAGCAAATTTGCCCATCCTTCTCCTTTTTGATCTATTCAGCCCCTCACTAGATTGGATGATGCCCACCCATAGAGGTATGGGCAATTGTTAATCAGCCTACTGATTCAAATGCTAATCTCTTCCAGAAACACCCTCACAGACACACCAAGAAATAACATTTTACCAGTTATCTGGACATCTGTTAGTCTAGTCAAGTTAACACATAAACTAAGCATCACAGTCACTTAATAGATCAACATATGGATAAAAGCAATATTTGTACTTCATTTTCTTGCCATCACTTATGACTGCAGATCTGTTTCTTAGGAAATCCTAGGAAGATAAAAGGAGAATATTTATATACCACAAAGACCCTTAACATGAATGCCTCTATTGCTGTGATCCTCAGTTCTATACCCAAGTTGGCTATTGCTAGTCAAGCAGTCGGAACTGACTTCAGACTCTTGACTGAAGTCCAGAAGATGGCTCTAGGAGGGTGAGCAGGGGCTGGTGTGCAAAGCAGTGTTTGAAGGAGGAGGAACTCCAAAGTCCTCTGAAAAGAGAGGCAATGCAGAAGCCAGCGTGAGGAACTCCGCCCATGGCAAAGGTCATGAGGAAGGAGGCTTCGGCATACGCAAAGGAGGGATTGAGCCTCAGGAAACCCCCTGTTCCCAAGCATCTACCCCCAAAACCAGAGTCTGTTTTATGCTCTCACCTACACCTCTGACTTTACGGGGGGCTTTCCCCCATCACCATTTCTCTCGGAGAAGGAGTTAACTTGCAGCTCCAGTTAATAAAAATTCCTGGGGTTGACAAGAGTGTTTCAACTAACAAACTCCTCTGAAGCTTATCTAGCCTGCCTGATCAGGTTCATCAAGCCACATGTGATTGTTTACAGCCTCCCAACCGTGAGAGGCATGAGATGCTTTAAAACTTTCTAAATACAGACTCTTTTGAGAAGTTACAAAATTATTAGTATAGTATTAGTGGATTGATTAGAAATTATATTGGTGAAGGGTTTTCATTCGTTGAGCCGATATTTGCTGCTAAATCTCCATATTCCCTGCCCTTATAATGAATATAACTAGCACATAGGAGAAATAAGTATTAACCTTTAAGATTAATCATGTTAAACCTTAGGCTAAGTAAGTTCCTTTCTTGATTGTAACCCACTACATCCTCACCCTAAAGGAATGCAACTTTATTTGGAGGGTGGCACCTGGTTTAAGAAAAAATCATCCCTGGAAAAAAAAAGTTTTCTGGTTAACTGACCATTATCAGAAAGAGCCATAAAATGTCAGCAGGCCTCATGGCCAGAAGATGATGTAAGACCCCTAAGACCTTTGTATAATTTTATATGAAGCACCTGATTTTGACAAGGGTCAGGTCCGCTGACCCCGCGTGACTCTGTATTCATCCCTATGTATAACAAAAAATATATAAGCAAACCTGAAAAATAAAGAAATCGGATCAGTTTCTGGAAAGACTGATTCCCCCGTGTCATTCTTTCTTGTTCTCCGTTTTTCTGGCTGAATTCCCATCTGTGTGGGTACTTCTGCTACACTATTCTTTTCTAATTTCTCTTTATACTTCTAATTAAATAGCTTTTTCCTAGGATGCCGACTCCATCTCCCCTTTGAATTACCCTGGATCCACTGGGGCTGGACCCCAGTAAGGCAGGGGAAGATAAGTTACTTTATAAGTCATTACAAGGTAACACAGTCTGTCCAAGGGCAGGACAGCCAACATCCTTACAGGGGGCCTTCCATGATCAGTTTCCATGACCTCTTTGACCTTATCTTGTAATACTCTGCTCCAGCCACATCCTTCTCTTCAGTGTTCCTCAAACCCATTTAGCACGACCAGCCTCAGGGCATCTGCACTGTTTCCTCTTCTTGGAATGTTCTTCCCCCAAATATCCATATGCTGATCCTCTCATTTCCTTCAGGCTTTTACTCAAAAATCATCCTTTCGGTGAGATGTTCTCTGGTCACCCTATTTAAAACCGTATCCCTTCACTCTTCAAAGCTCCCATTACCATCTTGGTATAGTCACTGACTGACATACTACACGTTTTCCTCTTTACCTTTTTTATTGTCTATTTTTAGTTGACAATCTACCTAAAAGCTGCCTTTAGAATCTCTGGGATATAAGAATATACTGACCCTTTAGAATGTAATTCCATAGGGCTGGGATTTTGCCTACTTTGTTTACCTGTGACAGTATCTGTCATCTAGTATGTCATCCACAAATATTTGTTCAGTGAATGAACAGCTGACAACCAGAAATCAGAAAAATGCCAGTGGGTAGAGCCCAAGCCTGGGCACTCAGTGTGTGGCCCTAGGGGCCCTTTACAAGAATCACTTCCTCTATCAAGGAAGCTCGGCTCCCCATCCCATTAGCTAGACTTCACCACATCTCATGTCAATGTGTTTTGATAACTGACTCTGACCCTTTGGGAACCAGGCAATAGTTTTACCCCATTCTTTACCAAACAGTGGAAACAGTGTCAGACTTTATCTTTTGTGGCTCCAAAATCACTGCAGATGGTGACTGCAGCCATGAAATTAAGACGCTTACTCCTTGGAAGAAAAGTTATGACCAACCTAGATAGCATATTGAAAGGCAGGGACATTACTTTGCCAACAAAGTTCCGTTTAGTCAAGGCTATGTTTTTTCCAGTGGTCATGTATGGGTGTGAGAGTTAGACTGTGAAGAAAGCTGAGCACTGAAGAATTGATGCTTTTGAGCTGTGGTGTTGGAGAAGACTCTTGAGAGTCCCTTGGACTGCAAGGAGATCCCACCAGTTCATTCTAAAGGAGATCAGCCCTGGGTGTTCTTTGGAAGGACTGATGCTAAAGCTGAAACTCCAGTATTTTGGCCACCTCATGCAAAGAGTTGACATTGGAAAAGACTCTGATGCTGGGAGGGATTGGGGGCAGGAGGAGAAGGGGATGACAGAGGATGAGATGGGTGGATGGCATCACCGACTCGATGGATGTGAGTCTGAGTGAACTCTGGGAGATGGTGATGGACAGGGAGGCCTGGCTTGCTGTGATTCATGGGGTTGCAAAGAGTCAGACACGACTGAGCTGAACTGAACTTACCATCTTGTTAAAGCTCAATCTTGAAACAAGTTCCCTGGCAACCAGTGGTTAAGACTTCGCCTCCCAGGTACTTCCCTGATGGTCCAGTGCCTGGAGCTCCACAGTCAAAATGCTAGGGGTCTGGTTTCAACCCCTGGTTTTGGAAATAGATCCCACATGCTATAGCTAGGGTCCCCCTTCTACAGCTAAAAGATCCTGCATGCCACAACTAAAGATCCTGCATGCTGCAAGGAAGAGCAAAGATCCCAAATGCTGCAACTAAGACCTAGTGCAGCAGAAATAAATTTAAAAGTTGTTTTGTTTTGTTTCATTTTAAAGAGGACTTCACCTTCCAGTACAGGGGTGTGCCAGTTCAATACCTGGTTGGATAGCTAAGACCCCACATGCCTCACAATGAAAAATCCAAAACACAAAATGGAAGCAGTATTTTAACAAATTCAATAAGACTTTTAAGATGGTCTACATCAAAGAAAGATCCTTAAAAAACGCACAAAAAAACCCAAGTTGTTCAAAATATCTCCTCGGACCTACAGCATTCACTTAATTCCTGCTATTGCCATCGCACTTTTCATTTGTCTTTAGGATTTTGCTCCACTCCTTTGTATTTCTGATAGAATGGAATGTCTCCCACTTACCATATGCTTCTAAGAATCCAGCAACCAAAGACATGACAGAAACATTTTTTTAATTTAAATTTATTTAATTGGGGGCTAATTACTTTACAATATTGTATTGGTTCTGCCACACATCAACATGAATCCAAGGCATGTGTTTCAGTATGAGCACTGTTTCCTTGTGAGTCAGTCCACTGCGTCATTCCTCACCACTCCCGTCAGATGTGACGTTTACAACTGCACCCAGCCTGACAGTTCACTATAAGGTTTCTGATTTAGATCCACAGCCTGCTGGGAGACCACCTACTATGTCAAGCTCTGTATGATTTACTCATGGACCCTCAGACTGTGTAAAAACTTCTGGAGATTGGTTTCCCATTAATTATTTTTTAATAAAGGCACAAAAATAAAAACAGAGGAATCCTCCTATAAAAAGCCTACATTTCTGTCCCATCAGCAATATGGAGCTTTTAATCTTTTCATTTATTGCAAATGCTCCCCCTCAACCGCCCCCCAACACATGTTTACTCTTCTTGCCTACTTGTTTATAGTTAGTTTCCAGCCCTAAGTAGTGGACCTGGATTCCGTGTTCCATTTGTTAGCATCATTGCAAAAGCCATCACATCTTCCTGAGCTCATTCATCACTCTCCTTCTCTCTCAGCATCGTTTTAAATATGCAAGGTCTTATCACCAGTATCGAGGTCTCTGGTCTATCGAAAGAAGTCAAGGAATACAATTTTAAGACACGGTCTGCCTTGGAATCATCCATTCATTTTTCATGTGTCCAGAAATTTTTCACTAAATTGCTAATATGTGAAGGTCACCATGGAGGTGCTTCAAGGAATGCTGAGATATAAAATGGTGTTTACCTTCAAGGAATTTACTGGCAAGTAACGTGAATTTAGAGAGACAGGAAAGACAAAGGCAACAGAGGACAGACTCCTTAGTGAGCTGGAGTTTCAAAGGAGCCCAAGATCACTTCAACTGGCATAGTCAGAGAAGGTTTTCTGGAGGCAGTGACTAGATGGTGGCATTTGACCTGAGCCTTGGAGGATGAACAAGTCTTTGGAAACCAGAGAAGAGAGGCAGAGGAGAAGGAATTTTAACAGGAGGATGCAGTATCAACAAAATCATAGAAACAAGAGAACTTAAACTGTGTTTGAGGATGCTACAGTCAGTTCATACTTTGGGACCCACAAAACAGAGGTCACCCCAGTGGCCTGGCCCATATCACAGATCTAAACCTAAGTCAGCCTGCACTTATGAGAAATTCACTGTCAAGGAAACCTACACCAATCACAACCTTCCCTAGAAGGTGGGAAATGTGAGCCTTATCAGGAAATCCTGGACCTCCTAGTCAATCATGCCTTGTTGCCACTTGCCTCTTCTAACACATGGTAGAACTCGCTCTTCCCTCGAGATCCCCTGGAAGAGTGCTCCCCTGCTTGTGAGCGCTGTCCTCCTCCGGTCTGTGCAGAGCCTCCCCTTGGATATAGGGCATCAAACTTGTTGCTAAATTGTTTAGATTGTGTCATCTGACAAGGACATCATCAAGACCAGGGGCTCCTTCATTAAAAGCACCCAGGAAACAGAGCAAGAGCATGGATTCCCAATTCTCACCCAGAGATTCCGCTGGAATGCTCCTCCCGCTTCTCTGTAGGCCTAGCTCCTTCTTATCCTTCAGCTCTGAGGTTGTGTCAGTTTTGAGTCTGAGTATGCTTCAGTGGTGTCCGATTCTTTGTGTAGCCCATCAGGCTCCTCTGTCCATGGGGGTTCTCCAGGCAGGAATACTGGAGAGGGTTTCCATGCCCTCCTTCAGGGGATTTATATAACCCAGGGATCGAGCCCGTGTCTCTCATGTCTCTTGCATTGGCAGGTGGGTTCTTTACCACTAGTGTCACCTGGGAAGCCCGTGTCAACTCCTCAAAAAAGACCACCACCTCAACAAGCAGGACTCCTTCCTGCCAATGTTGTCTCTCTTGGTGCCTCCTCCTTTAAATCTTAACGTGTGCTGCGGTGTATAATCATTCTGTCAATATCTTTGCTTACTCGTCTAACAATAGCATCCAAAGTCTCTAATAACAGAGATCACATCTGTTTGCTCAGTGTCTAAAAAACAGTGGGAGCTTAATTAATATTTATTGGTTGAATGTATGAAAAGCCAGGGCTGCGTGATGACTTTTATGGGCTTTAGATAATTTTGTTTTCATTAACTCCTTCTCCCATAAAAAATTATTTCAAGTTATGTTTTATAAATATGAATATAATCCAAGCTGGATAATATTCATTTTGTATTTTGACTTTAAAAGAGATGAAAACATATGAAAAATGAAAACTTTTTATGGATCCCCAAAAGCATGATGGGCCCTAAACACTGTGCTTCCTGTCCCCAGTGGACCAGTGAGCCCTGTGAACAGCAAAGCAGTTCAAAGAATTATTAGAAAGCAAAGCTAGACAAACAATATGGAGTAAGATTATGGGAGGTCATGTACATCTGACTTTGAACTGTGTAAGTTTGAACTTTATTTAATAGATGTGATATTTGGATTTATAATAAAAGATATATATTTGGCCTTTGTCTTGTTTCAATCACAGAGTTCCTGAAACCCTTGGATATTCCTAAGTATTGAGAGAATAAAGATGTACTTTGGAAAGCTTTATGTAACCTAAAGATGGGGGTCTTTTGCCACAGGAGCCAACCATGTGACTAGAGTACCCCTACCTCAACACCCAAGTTGTGAGAGGGACTGAAGATTGAGTTCAGTTGGCCAATGGCCAATGATTTAACCAATCATACCTATGTAATGATGCCCCCATAAACACCCAAAAGGACAGGGTTTGGCAAACTTCCAGACTGGTGAACCAGAACACATCTGCATGCCATCACGCCCAGTCCAAACTCCATGACGATAGAAGTGCCTTTGTTTGGGAGATCCCCTGTGTATCTCTGCATCTGGCTGCTGATCCTTTAATATCCTTTGTGATGAAGTTTTGTTCGAGTGAGTCAACTGACTTCCTGAGTCCTGTGGACTGCACGTGAAAATGCATCAGATCTAAGGAAGGGGTTGTGGATACCTCTGGTTTCTGCTCAGCTGGGCAGAAACATAGGTGACAACCTGGACTTACAACTGACATCCGAAGTAGAGGGACACCTTGTGGGACTGAGCCCCTTAGTTTGTGGAATCTGATACCATCTCTGGGTAGAGAGTGAGTCAAAATAGAGTTGAATTGTACGATACCCTGCTGGTGTCCAAGAATCGCTTGGTGTAATGGGTGGAACACCCGCCATGGTCCGCAAACCACTGGAATTGGTTGCAGAAACTTTTCATAAGCAATTGAACATCATGAAATCTAGAAAAATGGTATAGATGATCTTATTAGCAAAAACAGAAATAGAGATATGGATGTAGAGAATAAAAGGGACTGAGCCCCTTAATTTGTGGAATCTGATACCATCTCTGGGTAGAGAGTGAGTCAAAATAGAGTTGACTTGTACGACACCCTGCTGGTGTCCAAGGATCGCTTGGTGTAGTGGGTGGAACACCCGCCATGGTCCGCAAACCACTGGAATTGGTTGCAGAAACTTTTCATAAGCAACTGAACATCATGAAATCTAGAAAAATGGTATAGATGATCTTATTAGCAAAAACAGAAATAGAGATATGGATGTAGAGAATAAACGTATAGACACCAAGAGGAGGGAGGGGGGTGGGATGAATTGGGAGATTGGGACTGACGTATATACACTTCTATGTATAAAATAGAAAACTAATAAGAACCTACTGTAGAGCTCAGGGAAATCTATTCAGCAGTCTGTGGTGACCCAAATGGGGAGGAAAGCCAAACAAGAGGGGATATATGTGTATGTACGGCTGATTCGCTTTGCTATACAGTAGAAACTAGCACAACATTGTAAAGCAACTATGCTCCAATCAAAGTTAATTTTTTAAAAAAATCGTGGAGAAATTTTGAGCTCAGGAATGATACGGTTTCAATTTTCCAGAGCCACTGTAGGAAGAAGCTACAGGATGAGCAAAGAAGGGAAACATTCGCTTCCAGAGTGTGGTCCAGATGCCAAGAGGTGAAAAGGGATTTGGACTGTGGCACTGACAGTGATGAGAGTGCTGGGAGAGCAAAAGCAGAGCCCAGAGAATCTGTGCAAGTCTCTCACAGATGACTATCGAAGGACGGCACACCAAAGGCAGTTGCAGTTCTGAGCCCGCCCGAGGAGAACAGTGTCATCAGCAACAGAGACAGTTTCACCTGGAGAAGAGAGGCTCGGTGGGGAACATGATAGATTTGATTTGGGATATGTTCTGGAGAAGGGATGCTGGCGGAACTATCAGATGGAGTGTTTAAACAGTCAGGCACTTAGAAATGTAGGCCTGGAACTTCAAAAATTTAAGTAATGATCAGCCAACCTTAAGGTTCTTTAAATCATCATTCATTCATCCCTGAATATGGAAAGTGCCCATTGCCTGCAGTGTTATTCAAGTGTTTGTCTGAATGCAGAGTTCTGGGCCCCACTTTCCACCAGTGGGATAGTGATCTCCGGGAATGGGGCCCAGAAATCTGCCTTTGGACAAGTTCTCTAAGAGGTTTTAGTCTCCCTGGGGTTTGAGACCCACCAGTCCACTGGGATTATATCAAGTGTGAACAGCATTACTGCCTTACTGCCTTGCCTCCGTGTCCTTCTTCCTGGAGTAACTATGAAAGTATTCCATCATCTAGAAACCCAAGGCCTGAGAGGTGGTGATTGTTCAAAGGCATGATGGCGCCCAAGTCAGAGTCATGGAGCCCATGTCAGCAAGATCACTCTGAAGAACACCTGAGGATTGATCCACCGCTCAGCCTTGTAACAATTAAACTTCACCATCTGTTATGATCCATTCCTGACTGCAGTCACTGGAGGGAGCCTCCCACAGACATCAGCTTTGCTAGAAGGAGATGTGTTTGGGGAGCTGGGAGATGCTGTGAATACATCTGTTAACACATCAATCAAGTCATATCCACAACATACATGATTCCTGTTGCCTCCTGGCTGTGATTTATCTGATTCCCTGGCATGTCAGCATATCAGATGATTCATTTTGAACCTCAGCCTCACTGGATGTGACATTCAAATTGGACTCCTCTGAGAATCCTTACCCCAAAGTAGTCATGGCATGTCTCATATGAGAATCTTGCCACATCATCATAGTGATCACAATATGAAATAATAAGCCCTGTTTTTATAAGACTTAATGGTTGGTTGCCAAAAAAACTTTCACAGCTATTACATAGCAAGCCTTCACAATAAGAGCTACGGAAAACAGGAGTCCCTTCTGCTTTATAGAAAACAAAACCTCCAGGGGTTTATGCGACGTCTCTAAATTCACTTCACAGTTTAGAGGCTGTTGTGACAAGTGATTCTCTATGCTCTAGCCCAGTCTTGTCCTGGGCCCTACACAGCTTCCAGCCATCATGTCCTCAGGGTGGAAAAGAGGCAGAGTGATGAATCTGAGTCCATCACTTTGAATCTTGAGTCCACCACTCACTAGCTTTGTGATTTTGACAAAACCCACCTCAAATGGTGGTGAGGTAAGGATAAAGTGTACAGGACAGAACTTATGGGTGCTGCATGTTAACATCCTTGCCATTATTATTAACCTCAGATATTACTGACAGTAAGTGACAGTGGCTCTGACCAAAACGGCTGAGATTCTATCATCTCAGAATATGTCTCCTCTCTTACATATTTTTTTGAGAAAGAAGATAAATTGGTTTTTATGTTCTTTTGCTTTTATAATGTAGAGAAAACTTCTGGAATGTATTCCCTAGTTTTCAAGAACTTTAGACTAAATTATTATAAGATGTTATCTTGACACGGGGAATTGAGGTTTATTTTCCACAGAGAACTGAACCGAAATTCTACTCTCATCCCATATCAAATGAGTAAATGAGTTAACTTACTCTGCTTTGTTTCATTAATTTTTGACCAGAGTAAGAAGATGTGATACACATACACACGCGTGCACACACACACACACACACACTGGAATATCACTCAGCCATAAAAATGAATGAAATACTACCATTTGCAGCAATGTGGATAGACCCAGAGAATATTATGCATGGTGAAATAAGTCAGACAGTGAAAGACAAATATTATATGATATCACTTATATGTAGAATCTAAAAAATAATACAAATGAATGTATATACAAAACAGACTCATAAGTATAGAAAACAAACTTGTAATGGTTACAAAAGAGGAGAGGGAGATGGGGGAGGGACAAATTAAGGGTTTGGGATTAACAGATGTAAGATATTACATATAAAATAGACAAGCAACAAGGCATAAGGATGCCCATTATCTTGTGATAATTTAGAATATAATCTACAAAAATACTGAATCTCTATAGTGTACACCTAAAACTAATGCAATATTGTAAGTCAACTATACTTCAGTTAAAAAATTGAAAAATAAATTTAAAATGCCAAAGAGATATGCTGGATCAGATGAGCAGGCGAACTATGACCAGGCCAAGGAAAATATATTTGTTGGATGAGTTTCCCTAATATCTGCTTGATTTGGTAAATTGGTCCCTGACTAATTTCTCAACCACATCTAGAAATTTTGAATGAAATATTAAATAAAGGATTAAGTAAACATGGTGACACTTGGGGAACCATTTGCCTTAGATGATGTGATTGTAACTTTCAGTTAATTACAGTCACAGAGATCTTATGCCTCTTTTCACAATCACTTCCTACTAACAACAATTTAATTCATTGCCACTAGCTTTGCATCTTTCTGTTCCACATACAACACTCACCAGGAACTTAAAAGGCCCTTGGGGGAAAGTGCGAAGTGAAGGAGAATAAGCTACCTGTCAGGCAAAGGCCATGGAGATTCTGAGTGCAGAAAAAAACCCCAAGGAGGCAACATCCTACAGGATGTTAGTTACAACTAACACCCAAAAAAGATGTCCTTTTCATTATAGGGGACTGGAATGCAAAAGTAGAAAGTCAAGAAACACCTGGAGTAACAGGCAAATTTGGCCTTGGAGTGCAGAATGAAGCAGGGCAAAGACTAATAGAGTTTTGCCAAGAGAACGCACAGTCATAGCAAACACCCTCTTCCAACAACACAAGAGAAGACTCTACACATGGACATCACCAGATGGTCAACACCGAAATCAGATTGATTATATTCTTTGCAGCCAAAGATGGAGAAGCTCTATACAGTCAACAAAAACTAGACCGGGAGCTGACTGTGGCTCAGCTCATGAACTCCTTATTACCAAATTCAGACTTAAATTGAAGAAAGTAGGGAAAACCGCTAGACCATTCAGGTATGACCTAAATCAAATCCCTTATGATTACACAGCGGAAGTGAGAAATAGATTTGAGGGACTAGATCTGATAGATAGAATGTCTGATGAACTATGGAATGAGATTTGTGACATTGTACAGGACACAGGGATCAAGACCATCCCCATGGAAAAGAAATGCAAAAAAGCAAAATGGCTGTCTGGGGAGGCCTTACAAATAGCTATGAAAAGCAGAGAAGCGAAAAGCAAAGGAGAAACGGAAAGACATAAGCATCTGAATGCAGAGTTCCAAAGAACAGCAAGAAGAGATAAGAAAGCCTTCCTCAGCGATCAATGCAAAGGAATAGAGGAAAACAACAGAATGGGAAAGACTAGAGATCTCTTCAAGAAAATTAGAGATACCAAGGGAACATTTCATGCAAAGATGGGCTCGATAAAGGATAGAAATTGTATGGACCTAACAGAAGCAGAAGATATTAAGAAGAGGTGGCAAGAATACACAGAACTGTACAAAAAAGATCTTCATGACCAAATAATCACGATGGTGTGATCATTCATCTAGAGCCAGACATCCTGGAATGTGAAGTGAAGTGGGCCTTATAAAGCATCACTATGAACAAAGCTAGTGGAGGTGATGGAATTCCAGTGGAGCCATTTCAAATCCTGAAAGATGATGATGGAAAGTGTTGCACTCAATATGTCAGCAAATTTGGAAAACTTAGCAGTGGCCACAGGACTGGAAAAGGTCAGTTTTCATTCCAATTCCAAAGAAAGGCAATGCAAAAGCATGCTCAAACTACCGCACAATTGCACTCATCCCACACTTGAGTAAAGTAATGCTCAAAATTCTCCAAGCCAGGCTTCAGCAGTACGTGAACCGTGAACTTCCAGATGTTCAAGCCGGTTTTAGAAAAAGCAGAGGAACCAGAGATCAAATTGCCAACATCTGCTGGATCATGGAAAAAGGAAGAGGAGAGTTCCAGAAAAACATCTATTTCTGCTTTGTTGACTATGCCAAAGCCTTTGACTGTGTGGATTACAATAAACTGTGGAAAATTATGAAAGAAATGGGAATACCAGATCACCTGACCTGCCTCTTGAGAAACCTGTATGCAGGTCAGGAAGCAACAGTTAGAACTGGACATGGAACAACAGACTTTCAATATTAGAATCTTTAAAACTTTAAAAAAATATACAATATAATTGCTTTACAATGTTGTGCTAGCTTCTGCTATATAACAATGTGAATCAGCTCTACATGTACATATTTCCCTCCCTCTTGAGCCTCCCTCCTCCACCCCAGCTCCTCATCCTACCCCTTCAGGTCATCAGAGAGCCACAGAGCTGAGCACTCTGGGCTATACAGCAGCTTCCCACTAGCTGTCTATTCTACACATGGTCGTGTAGAATTTATGAATTTATCCTATTTCAGCTTAAAAGGACCACATATCCACAATTTCTCTAGTAAGTTCATTCTCTCAGCCTTACAACTTCTATTTACATTTCCTCCCCTAGTCTTACACATTCCCAGCTTTCTCGTAAGAGAATCCCAGGAGTTGTCTATGACACTCATTCTGCATGCCCGGTTTCAGCTTCCCAAACCCTCTCCTTTCCTGTGTTCCAGCCACAAGGGCCTCTTGGATACTTGAATTTGCCCAGTGCTCTCCTGTCTTCAGGTTTTCCCTTCTGCACTTCCTGCTTCACACCAGTCAGCTCGACCAAGTCTCATATTTACACCCCTCCATTGTTCTTGCCTGGAGAATCCCAGGGACGGAGGAGCCTGGTGGGCTACCGTCAATGGGGTCGCACAGAGTTGGACACGACCGAAGCAACTTAGCCGCAGCAGCAGCAGCATTGTTATCCACATGCAGGTTTCCCTTCATAGCACCTAGCATACTTTGTAATTTTCGATGTATTAGCATGGATTGTTGGCTTACACTGTCCCTCTCACGTAATAAAACGTAAGCTCCCTGAGGAATACAACCTGAGTTGTTCACAATCATATAATTGGCCCAGACTGATTGTCTAATATAACTTGTCGAATGAATGAATGGATGGATGGATGAAATGATGCGAATACAAATTTTTTATTCCAACATAGCTGATATAAAGTATTGTATAAGTTACAGGTGTACAAGGTAGTAATTCACAATTTTTAAAAATCATACTCCATCTACACTTATTATAAAATATTGGCTGGATGTGAATATAATTTAAGACTCACCAGGTTTTCTTTTGCCACAAAAGACAATACATAGTGTACAGTACTGAAAATGCCTGAGTAGTGCTTCCTAGTTTCAAAGCATTTTATATACAGTAATAACATTTTAGAATTCTTCAGAGTCCTACAAGGTAGACATTATCCCAGCTTCACACTGGAGACTCAGGGAGATGAAATAGTTGGCCCAAGCTGAACTAAGTGGTAGAGAGAGGTCTGGAATCCACACTTGCTTAGATTCGGTGACTTGGACCCTCTGCCCCTGTGGCCTCAGGTATGTCACTGTGTCCACTATGAGGTGCATTGGGAACACTGGAGGCTGGAAGGTGCAGAGGCAATACCCTGATGGGAATGGTGGGAGGTGGTAGGGCTAGAGTCTGGGGAGAGAACCCTGGCCCTGGGTGGGGGGCGGGGTTGGAGTGATGAGGCAGGGGGCTGTGAGCCGCAGCTGTGGTTCTCAGGTCACCCTTTCACATGCAACCTGCAATTATTCCGCAGTTCAGTGTCGGTGTTACTCTGGTGGTTACACAAAACTATTGATTAATAATAATTACACAGGTGGCTCCACAGTCATCGAACACAGCTGAATGGATAGAGTGTGGGCTCAGGGTCCAGACTTCTGGGTTGGGCGCCAAAGGTGCGGTCAGAAAGGCGACACAGAGAAGGCAAGGAGAGCCAAAATGTATATTTCAACACTGTCACTCCGGCAAATCTATGACTATTCATCATATTGTTTTTCCTTTCTGAATATTTACAGAAATATACGCTCAAAGGGCAGAGGTGCAGTGGGGAAGGAATATAATATAAAAAGACGAGTAACCCAATGAAGGCCTAATTCTGAAGGCAGAAAAACCCTTTTCTTGGGTCACATGATGTTAGTGCACCCTTTTCATCATTTCCACTTTCACACTGTGTGAAAGCCTTCATCTTCTTTCATCTCCTGTCTACAGCCGTTTTCCGTAAGGAGCTTGATGACAACTCTGTCTGTTGGGAAAACCATAACTTCATTTTTTTCTCTCCTCAGAAGAAGAGAGAAAAAAATCTTAGAACAGTGATGCTTGCCACCACTTAACAAGGTGGGGCTGCAAGGCCAGTAGTGGACAGGTCAGGCATTTCTTCCCCCATAGCATCTGTAACGCCAGCAGCTGCCTCTCGGCCAGTGGCCATGGTGTCTGATGTCTCTCACACAGCCCCAAATCTGAGATTCACGCCAAACAACTATTTCCTAAAACAAATCAGGAGTTGAATGTTCATTGCCTTTCTCATGCTTTTTGCATTATTAAATTTCTAAAATTTTGTGTTATGTTTTTGTATTACCAAAAAAAATACAGTTATTATTAATAATATAATTACTTGAAAGGAACACTGTAAGATTAAAACAAATCCAACAATAAACAGAGCTACCATTTTAAACACCTTGCCTATGTTACATTTTTCGTCTCTCACAATAATTTTTTTAACCAACAAGGAAAAGGAGATTCAGATTTACCCAGTAGGGTGAGGAGTCGGAAGTTAGGAGATCAAGTCTGTTCCTAAGTTATTAATTAGCTCTGTGGCCATGAGTAAGTATGTTTACCTCTCTGGACTTTAATTTCCTTTCTGGAAGCAGAAATCAGTGAGTTAGACTTGTACATGGCACGGGGACCTTCTTGTTCTAAGGGACTTTATGTCGAATTTTCGGCTTCCCTGGTGGCTCAGACGGTAAAGAATCTGCCTGCAATGTAGGAGACCTGGGTTCGATCCCTGGGTCAGGAAGACCCCCTGGAGGAGGAAATGGCAACCCCATAATTTTCTCCTCATCCAACTCNGGCTTCCCTGGTGGCTCAGACGGTAAAGAATCTGCCTGCAATGTAGGAGACCTGGGTTCGATCCCTGGGTCAGGAAGACCCCCTGGAGGAGGAAATGGCAACCCCATAATTTTCTCCTCATCCAACTCTCAGTATGTCACCTCTCCGAGAGATTTCACTGACCAATCCTGCTAAAATAGCTTGTCCAGCCTCTTCCACTGTTTATTACAAAGTCGAAACACTTGGCATGGCACACACAGTTGCTGCAAAGTGGCTCCCATTTTCTCCGTCAGAATCTAGTAAACAATGAATATTTGTTGATTGAATTTATTTTAAAAAATCCAATTTGTTAAAAGTTTCTTTGGGTCTGTCATAAAAAACCCTAGAATTGTGCTGCTGAGTGTGGTAGCCAATAGCCACATGTAGCTATTTAAATTTAAATGAAAAGTTCATTTCCTTAATTTCACAGGCCACATGTCAGTACTCAATATCATATGTGGCTAGCGGCGAGTGTAATGGGCAGTGCAGAATAACACATATCCATCATTGCAGAGGGTTCTATTGGGGAGTGCTGATCTAAATCCCATGGGGATGGTCTTGATCCCTGTCTCCTGTACAATGTCACGAACCTCAAATGGCTGTCTGGAGAAGCCTTACAAATAGCACTGAAAAGAAGAGAGGCAAAAAGCAAAGGAGAAAAGAAAAGATATAAGCATCTGAATGCAGAGTTCCAAAGAATAGCAAGAAGAGATAAGAAAGTCTTCTTCAGCAATCAATGCAAAGAGATAGAGGAAAACAACAGAATGGGAAAGACTAGAGATCTCTTCAAGAGAACTGGAGATACCAAGGGAACATTTCATGCAAAGATGGGCTCGATAAAGGATAGAAATGGTATGGACCTAACAGAAGCAGAAGATATTAAGAAGAGGTGGCAAGAATACACAGAAGAACTGTACAGAAAAGATCTTCACGACCCAGATAATCATGAGGATGTGATCACTCATCTAGAGCCAGACATCTTGGAATGTGAAGTCAAGTGGGCCTTAGAAAGCATCACTAAGAACAAAGCTAGTGGAGGTGATGGAATTCCAGTTGAGCTGTTTCAAATCCTGGAAGATGATGCTGTGAAAGTGCTGCACTCAATATGCCAGCAAATTTGGAAAACTCAGCAGTGGCCACAGGACTGGAAAAGGTCAGTTTTCATTCCAATTCCAAAGAAAGGCAATGCCAAAGAATGCTCAAACTACCGCACAATTGCACTCATCTCACACGCTAGTAAAGTAATGCTCAAAATTCTCCAAGCCAGGCTTCAGCAATATGTGAACCGTGAACTCCCTGATGTTCAAGCTGGTTTTAGAACAGGCAGAGGAACCAGAGATCAAATTGCCAACATCCGCTGGATCATGGAAAAAGCAAGAGAGTTCCAGAAAAACATCTATTTCTGCTTTATTGACTATGCCAAAGCCTTTGACTGTGTGGATCACAATAAACTGTGGAAAATTCTGAAAGAGATGGGAATACCAGACCACCTAACCTGCCTCTTGAGAAATCTGTATGCAGGTCAGGAAGCAACAGTTAGAACTGGACATGGAACAACAGACTGGTTCCAAATAGGAAAAGGAGTACGTCAAGGCTGTATATTGTCTCCCTGCTTATTTAACTTATATGCAGAGTACATCATGAGAAACGCTGGACTGGAAGAAACACAAGCTGGAATCAAGATTGCCGGGAGAAATATCAATAACCTCAGATATGCTGATGACACCACCCTTATGGCAGAAAGTGAGGAGGAGCTAAAAAGCCTCTTGATGAAAGTGAAGGAGGAGAGCGAAAAAGTTGGCTTAAAGCTCAACATTCAGAAAACGAAGATCATGGCATCCGGTCCCATCACTTCATGGGAAATAGATGGGGAAACAGTGGAAACAGTGTCAGACTTTATTTTTTTGGGCTCCAAAATCACTGCAGATGGTGACTGCAGCCATGAAATTAAAAGACGCTTACTCCTTGGAAGAAAAGTTATGACCAACCTGGATAGTATATTCAAAAGCAGAGACATTACTTTGCCGACTAAGGTCCGCCTAGTCAAGGCTATGGTTTTTCCTGTGGTCATGTATGGATGTGAAAGTTGGACTGTGAAGAAAGCTGAGCGCCGAAGAATCGATGCTTTTGAACTGTGGTGTTGGAGAAGACTCTTGAGAGTCCCTTGGACTGCAAGGAGATCCAACCAGTCCATTCTGAAGGAGATCAACCCTGGGATTTCTTTGGAAGGAATGATGCTAAAGCTGAAACTCCAGTACTTTGGCCACCTCATGCGAAGAGTTGACTCATTGGAAAAGAGTCTGATGCTGGGAGGGATTGGGGGCAGGAGGAGAAGGGGACGACCGAGGATGAGATGGCTGGATGGCATCACGGACTCGATGGACGTGAGTCTGAGTGAACTCCGGGAGATGGTGATGAACAGGGAGGCCTGGCGTGCTGCGATTCATGGGGTCGCAAAGAGTCGGACACGACTGAGCGACTGAAGTGAACTGATCTAAATCCTGGCCCTTCCTCTCTAAAGTGAAAGTGAAGTCGCTCAGTCGTATCCAGCTCTTTGCGACCCCATGGACTGTAGCCTATCAGGCTCCTCCGTCCAAGGGATTTTCCAGGCAAGAGTGCTGGAGTGGACTGCCATTTCCTTCTCCAGGGGATCTTCCTGAGCCAGGAAAGGAACCGGCGTCTCCTGCATTGCAGGCAGACGCTTTACCGTCTGAGCCACCAGGGAAGCCCCACCTCTTCCTCTCTAACCCCGCCATGACTGATCACCTGAATTTCTATAACAGACTTGTAAAAGGTCTGACAATAGCCTCCTCCTGGGCTATTCCATTCTCCACCCTGCCTTCATTCGTTTAGCTCATTTATTCATGCAGTGAATACTTAAGGAGGACCTTCTACATGCCAGGTCTTTGCAGGAGACAAGCAGGGCATATATCAGACCTTGTCCTGCCTCAGTGAACCTCCAGGCTGGAGATAATGTGTGTATGTCATTCTCATGTTGCAAAACCAATGTTGCGTCCTCGACCAAAGTGCTCTACAAGGCTGTTCCTAGAATGCTGGACTCGGAGGGACACGGCGGACGGAGTCAGCTCTGTTCTCCGAGGGGTTAACTGATGGAGGTGTTCCTTTGTGTGTGTGTGTGGCGGGGGGGGGGCATGAGACTTTGTTTCTGAGCGCGAAGCTCCCTTGCGCCCGCGTGTCACCGCCAGTCTCCAGGGACCAAGGTGGAGCTCACAACAGGTGGGGAGGGGGACTAGCCTAGGGCCAAAAAGGAGAAGGAATCAAAGTTTCCGAGCGCAGCAGCGTCTGGGAAGGAGGGGGGCAGAAGGCGGGGGCGAGGGGAGGCGGAGGCAGTGAATGACCGCGACCCTGCGGCAACTGGCAAACCCCTCGGCTCCCGGTGCCGCCACCTCGGTCCCCACCCGAGGCGCACGGCCGCCCGGCTCGCGGGCTGGCTCAGCTGAATCCTCTCTGCGGGGCACGAATGGAGTGCCGGGAGCTCGGGAAGAAGGCGGCGCGCAGACGAGGAACAGAGAGCCATCGGCTGCCGGGACAGCGCCAAAGGGATGCGGCGGCGACTCGCGCACGTCTCAGGACATATCGAGGCTTGGGAAATCCCCTCCACCCCCGTTCTTAAGAGGGGAGTACACCCAGAAAGTGCATGTGATGGCGTGGAGAGGAATCCGCGCGCGGCGCCGACCCGCAGCGCACCCTGCTCCCACTCTCACTCGCGGAGCTGGCCACGGCAGTCGCGGATCCCTGGCAGGGAGGCTGAGTTCGCTGGGCCGAGCGCGTGAGGGGTACGTGCCTAGCTGAGGGTGTACGGGTATGTGTTTTGAGTTTTCTGGGCTCCGGGGTGCGACAGAG
>SJYX01014480.1:418377-439603 GCA_006410675.1 Oreotragus oreotragus | reverse complement strand
GGGCCCACGGGCTGCACCAGTGCCTTCTGGCGCGTGAGCTGGAGGACAAACCGCCTGCTCATGCGCTGTGGCCTCAGTCCCGGCTCTTCCTCAGCACTGCGCCTGCATGTTCTGTTTCCCGTGCTCTACCTCAATGCTCTAACGCTATTCCCTGGCCTCTACGCCCCCTTCTCTCAGTGGTATTTTCTTCATCTTACTTTGATTGTTTTGTCCTGAACTCTTACTCTTCCTTCAAAACCCACTTCAAATATCACTTCCTGAGAACTCTTCCCTGGCAACCCCAGATGAACAAGCGGATCTTTTTCCTGTGCGCACACAGCTACCTGCCGTTAAGTCTAGCATAACACTGTATGTTTACTCTTAACCATTTGTTGTATACACCTCCCTCCAGCAAACTGAAATTTATCCAGATGAAAAACTTCTTATTCATCATCATAGCTCCAATACCCAAAATATAGTAGGTCTCTCATAAATGATATCATATAGATGATCAATAAATGATGATGGGAAAAATACATGAGTGGATAAATGTGTGAATATTAGGAAAGTGCCAGGCTGTCTGTGTTCTCCAGGGAGATTGCACTGGTTCTGGAGCTTTAAAGTGAAATAAAAAGACCACAACTATCTACTTACTCTTATCAAAGAGAAAACACTATTTTTCTTGACATTCCTATTTTTAACCTGTTCTAAATATTCCTTCTGCTCTTTTTTACCTAGGGAATTTTTTTTTTTTTTTTTTGATCTCACAAGCTTTCCATTGTGACTACCGAAAACTCAAGGATCAAATACTTCTTTCCTAAATGCTGTACGTCCCTAACTGGGGAAGAACCTCAGTGCTGCCAGAGGGCTTACTTACCACTCCTCCCAACTTTCATGTTTAGGACTGCTGTCAAAACTGTGTGCTTACACAGAAAATTTCTTCATTACGCATTATTATACAATTTTGTGAGTGTTTTATGAACCAATATGAAGCAGGCCTAACATGTCTTAATTTTCCTCAGACTTTTAAAAACACAAATCTCAAAGCAAAGAGAAACTTCATGAAATAGTCCCACAAAGGGTGAGACTTCAGGTGCCCTGGGGTGACTCTCCCTTCACCCAACTGTTATTGTTGTTTCTGTGGTTTCTATGAAACCCCTTAACAAGCCACTTCAACAAAGCAAATGTTAATCAACCTTCAACTAGCTCACAAACTTTCTGAGACTCAAACTGATTTTCTTGATAGTTCAGGATATTTTAAGCAAGCAGATTAATCTCCCTGCATCTGTGCCCCAACATGACTCTTCTGATACCTCATCCGAGTTGAGAATCTGGATGTCTTTACCAAATGTACTTTTGGTAAAGACATGAGTTTAAGTAAGCTCTGGGAGTTGGCGATGGACAGGGAGGCCTGGCATGCTGCAGTCCAAGGGGTCGCAAAGAGCTGGACACAGCTGAGCAACTGAACTGAACTGACTGAGGGGGAAACTGGGTCTTCTCCTGATGTGCAGGGCCATGCTCAGTAAATCTTTAGTCCAGTGTTCTGTTGATGGGCAGGGCTGTGTTCCCTCCCTGTTGTTTGACCTGAGGCCAACTATGATGGAGGTAATGAGGATAACGGTGACCTCCTTCAAAAGGCCCCATGCACGCACTGCTGCATTCAGTGCCTGCAACCCTGCAGCAGGCTGCTGCCGACCCACGCCTCCCCAGACTCCTGGACACTCATGGTGAGTCTGGGTCAGTCTCTTGTGGGGTCACTGCGCCTTTCTCCTGGGTCCTGGTGTGCACAAGGTTCTGTTTGTGCCCTCCAAGAGTCTGTTTCCCCAGCCCTGTGTAAGTTCTGACAGCTCTGTGGTGGGGTTAATGGCAACCTCCTCCAAGAGGGCTTATGTGGTACCCAGGTCTAAGGCACCCAGAGCCCCTGCCCCTGCAGCAGCCCCTGTCTCCACAGGAGACACTCAAATTCAGTTCTGGCTCAGTCTCTGTGGGGCCTCTGGGTCCTGGTGCACACAAGGTTTGTTTGAGCCCTCCAAGTGTCTCTGGCAAGTATAGGGTTTGATTCTAAACACAATTTTACCCCTCCTACCATCTTGCTGGGGCATCTCCTTTGCCCTTGGACTTGGAGTATCTTTTTTTGGTGGAGTCCAACATTCTCCTGTTGACTGTTGTTCAGCAGTGAGCTGTAATTTTGGAGTTCTCACAGGAGAAGATGAGTGCATGTCCTTCTACCCTGCCATCTTGGAGTCATAGAATTTTTCCTAGTCACCTTAATCAGGAATACTCTGATGCAAAGCCACACCCAAGCCCTTGTTACATCTACAATTTTGGTATACAAAATTATAATCCTTGAGTGTTTTAGATTATCTTCTGGTAAACTCCAGTTCTGATTTTAGAAATGATTCAATAATGTGAATTGCTGTGATCAAGGCTGCATAAAGGGAGTCAGGTATGTGTGTATGAGTGCTTGCATTCTCTTCTCAGGGAATTAGTAGACATTAAACCAAATCGGTAAAGGAGTTTTTGTAAAAAGATTTAAAAACATAAAGGCTTACCAGAGACTCTGGCCTTCCCAGCTATGACTTTCAGAAAAGGAATTCTTTTCCAGATTGTAAGACCTTTCTTGACTTTTTTAACTACTAAAAGAACTGATCTTAATATGAGGGAAATGTTATGGGTTTCTTAGAACAAGGTCTATGTCAATACAATGGTTCTGCTTCATTATCCTGGCTTAGCCTGGAAAAGCAAAAGCTAAGAGAGATGCACTAGCCTTTCTCAAGTATAGATACAGGTTTGGTGAGAACATCAGTCATTTGCTCTCCATTTCATGGAAGATCAAACAAGAAAACAAGAACTTAAGTTTCAACCAGGGAGAGTGTGATCTGGCTTAAGTGAGAATTTCTTGATTATTCAGCTGGTTTATGTAGCTTTCCTAAAGAAGAGCAGGGGATTTGACAAGTATTTACTGAGTGTCTGTTGCATCGAAGGGTTAAGTGGTGGAAGATAACAAAGAAAAGAAGGGACATTCCATCTCTGCACTTCGGGAAGTCACAGTCGAGTTGGCAAGAGAAGACAACCACTCAGAAAATGATGTTTAGTATAGAATAATAACTCAAGATATGGCCTGAGACAGTACAGGCAAGGGCCAAATGAGTAGGGGAGCTGTGTACTCTGAGTCAGCATAGGGAGAGATGCCCAGAGACTGAAGCAACTGGAAAATCTTGGTATTGAGCCTTGGAGGATGGAATGGGCTTTGAAAGGAGGAGAGGAGGAGAAGCAGGAAGGGCATTTCAAGTGTGTGTGCCTGCTCAATTGCTAAGTCATGTCTGACTCTTTGCAACCCCAGGGACGTAGCCCAGTCCCATTGGGATTTTCCAGGCTCCCCTGTTGATGGTATTTTCCAGGTAAAAATACTGGAGTGGGTTGCCATTTCCTCCTGCAGAAGATCTTCCTGACCCAGGGACCAAACCTGCATCTCCTGCATTGCAGGCAAATTCTTTACCATCAAGCCCCCTGGCAAGCCCAGAGCATTTAAAGAAAGGTTACCAAATATCTTGAAAGTAAGCTTGAAGAACAAATACATAATTTGACTTATTTATGGAGACTAGAATAGCCAAATTTAAAAAAAGACAAAATGGAGAATGACAGTTGCCAGGGAGAGGGGAAGTGGGGTATGGAGTTTAATGGGTATGGAGTTTCATCATGGAAAGATTAACTCTTTCTAGAGATAGATGATGGCGGTGGTTGCACAACAATGTGAGTGCACTTAGTGACAGTAAAATGCACACTTAAAATGATTAATTTTATGTTGTATACATTTTACCACAATTTTTAAAAATTGAGATAGACAATTATCTATTCCTAACGGAGAGAGAATGGGTTTATACTAACTTCTGGGGTCTCTTTTATAGCTCCATAATAACTGTATATGTAGCCCATGTGATAGCAAGTGTTAATTAATATAATCCATCCCCAGGCTGTTGCATTTCAAGAGTATTTTATGGTTGTGGCTGTCTTAGTCTGTTGAGGTTGCTGTGTGTGTCTGTTCAGTCAGTCAGGCGTGTCTGACTCTTTGCAGCCCCATACACTGTAGCCTGCCAGGCTCCTCTGCCCATGGAATTTTCCAGGCAAGAATACTGGAGTGGGTTACCATTTCCTACCCCAGGGGATCTTTCTGACCCAGGGATCAAACCTACGTCTCCTACATTGGCAGGCAGATTCTTTACCACTAGCACAGATGGTACTAGTGATGAAGAATATGCTTGCCAATGCAGGAGACATTAGAGACACAGGTTTGACCCCTGGGTCAGGAAGATTCCCTGGAGGAGGGCATGGCAACCCTCTCCAGTGTTCTTGTCTGGAGAATCCCATGGACAAAGGAGTCTGGTGGGCTACAGTCCACAGGGTCATAAAGAGTCAGACACTACTGAACTGATGGCACAGCGAGGAACAGTGCCACCTTGGAAGCCCTGAGGTTGCCATAACAGAATACCGTAGACTGGATGCCTTACAGAAATGCATTTCCAACAGTTCTGGAGGCTGCAAGACTGAGGTCAGGATGCTTGCACGTTGGGTCCTCTTCTGGTTTCAGACTTCCTTATCCTCATGTGGTAGAAAGAGCAGAGAGGAAGCAAGCTCTCTTTTGACTCTCATAAAGGGCACTAATCCCATTCATGAGGGCCCCAACCTTATGATCTCATCTAATCCTAATTACCTTCCAAAGGTTTTCAACATATAAATTTGAGGGAGACACAAACATTCAGTCCGTGACAGTTGTTAACTACCTAGCAGCTTTCCTCCTCCTTCTTCCTTACACACAGACGTCCACTTCCATAGGCATGTGACCCTATCTGCTAAAGAGGGCAGTTACTTTCACAGCTTCATCATAGGTAAAGCGTTAAGTATGTGACCCAAAGCATAGGCATAGGCCCTTAATACCAAGGGGAAATCTTCTATGGGGTAAAGTTTTGGAAAAGTTTTCTCCCCTATTTAAGAAAGAGAGAAAATTCAAATAATATACACTTTCTCCCTGTCTTCCTTTGGATATTGTCTGAAGACATAATGCTTAGTGCTAGATAGTTAATCTACATCCACAAAGGAGAGACTAAAGAAAAACTGATAGTCAATCTGGAATCCTTAATACTTTGTTACTCTATTAAGTACCCTCGTAAACTAGTTTTACTCCTTGTTTAAGTTACTGGTAGTTTAGCACTTGTTTATTTGCAGCCAAGATGGTTCCAATGAACAACAGTGTTACAAAGACAGCCTCACAACTCATTGCAGGAAATTTGTATTCAGCTGAAATGTATTCTCTTTCCTTAAATAATGTGTTTATTATCAGTTTCTTCCGTTACATGACAGGCAAAATAAAGAACAAAAAGAGCAGGACAAAAAGATTAGCTAGTGCTGGGTTTGGAAGGGCACAGGACAGGACAATCAGCAAATAAGCTGGCTGTAAACGAAGTAAATAGCAGGTGTTTTGCCATGCACTGGAAAGAATCTCATTTTCCTTTGTAACTGAGAAAGGTTGTATTTAAAGGGAACATTGGGTAAAAGTGTAAACAAAGACTAAGGACTCTGAAAATGGTAAGGGTCTAGAAACAAGAAAGCAATAACCAATGGAGAGCAGAGCAGGGTATTAACAGTGTATCCTAAGAAGTGGGTTCCCAGAGTCCAGAAGACAAACCCAAGGTCTACATCACATCAGTTTTCTCTCAGCTCAGATCTATATGTTTCAGAAATTCTCGACTTAACTTTTTGCTTTTCTTAGTAAGACTCAAGTTAAAGCACCCCTCAACATAGTACTCTTGCCTAGAAAATCCCACGAATGGAGGAGCCTAGTGGGCTGCAGTCCATGGGGTCACGAAGAGTCGGACACGACTGAGCGACTTCCCTTTCACTTTTCACTTTCATGCATTGGAGAAGGAACAGAGTCAGACCCAACTGAAGTGACTTAGCAGCAGCAGCAGCAGCAGCAACATATTGCTACAGATAGATACGAAGTCTCTGTGTGTCTGCTTTGATTTGAAATAAAAATCCTGGCATTCTTTTGTCAGATTTTTCTAATAGCATGAACACCTCTCTGGTGGTATTGCAGTTTAGATATTTATTAGGACTTTTATAAGCTGGCGGTATGATAGCACCTTCCAAAGCTGATTAAACAGACACAGCCAAGGAAGTGAGGATGGCTTCATCTGTTCATTAAAGTCCAGAGTGAGAGGTCCAGGAATGGGGCAATCTGTCACATCCCAGTAATGAACATCCTGTGGTGCTTTTCACAGGGAAAGATGCTTGCTCCTTAGAAGGAAAGTTATGACCAACCTAGACAGAAAATGAAAAAGCAAAGACATCACTTTCCTAACAAAGTTCAAAAACCATAGTGTGGTTTTTCCATAGCTTGTGAGAGTTGGACCATAAAGAAGGCTAAACACTGAAGAATTGATGCTTTCAAATTGTAGTGCTGGAGAAAACTCTTGAGAGTCCCTTGGACTGCAAGGAGATCTAACCAAGTCAATCTTAAAGGAAATCAATCCTGACTATTCACTGGAAGGACTGATGCTGAAGATGAAGCTCCAATACTTTGGCCACCTGATGGGAAGAGCCGATTCATTAGAAAAGACTCCAATGCTGGGAAAGATTGAGGGCAGGAGGAGAAGGGATTGACAGAGGATGACATGGTTGGATGGTATCTCCGACTTAATAGACGTGAATTGGAGCAAACTCCAGGAGACAGTGAAGTACAGATAAATAGTGTGGTGCAGTCCATAGGGTTGCAAAGAATTGGACGCAACTTAGCCACTGAACAGCAGCAACAGCAAGCTGCTGCACTGGGCGGTTTTCCCCTAAGGATGAGACCCTCGACCTGAGGCAACTAGAATTAAATCGCTTCAGTTCAGTTCAGTTCAGTCATGAATCGCAGCACGCCAGGCCTCCCTATCCATCACCATCTCCCGGAGTTCACTCAGACTCACGTCCATCGAGTCCATGATGCCATCCAGCCATCTCATCCTCGGTCGTCCCCTTCTCCTCCTGCCCCCAATCCCTCCCAGCATCAGAGTCTTTTCCAATGAGTCAACTCTTCGCATGAGGTGGCCAAAGTACTGGAGTTTCAGCTTTAGCATCATTCCTTCCAAAGAAATCCCAGGGCTGATCTCCTTCAGAATGGACTGGTTGGATCTCCTTGCAGTCCAAGGGACTCTCAAGAGTCTCCTCCAACACCACAGTTCAAAAGCATCGATTCTTTGGCGCTCAGCCTTTTTCCCAGTCCAACTCTCACATCCATACATGACCACAGGAAAAACCATAGCTTTGACTAGACAGACCTTAGTCGGCAAGGTAATGTCTCTGCTTTTGAATATGCTAAATCGCTTACTTCTCCAGAAAAGTGAATTCTTTGATATGGTCTACTTCCTTTCCCATTGTTCACACACTAGGTTTTTTAAAAAGAGGAACTTGAGTTCCCTGAAAGGAAGCTGAACATAAAGGACTTTGTTACACACACACATACAAAAAAAAAAAAAAACTCAGAGCTGTGAATGAATGCCACAAATGTCCTCATAAAACTGCAGCCCATGTGAAGTATGGCTAATCTAACACATCAGGGATTAGCAAGCTTTCCCACAAGGCCCAGCTTGCTTTAGGGCTAAAAATGGAATTAGAAACTCCAGCTCATGTCATCTGATTGTGATCACGGGCAGAGTCTTTGGGCTATTCTCTCAGCATTCAAAGAATGTGGTATTATTCCCCTGATAGCACACAAGCTCTCCATGAGTCCCATTGGAGATGTAAGTGTTTTGCCTCTGGTGAAAATGAATGTCCATGGAAAATGTGACACCAATGCTACCTGTAGGGTCTCAAATGAATCAGGTTTTATACCAGAAAGACTTTTCTCACTAAGACTATACTCATTTGTGGAAGTGGCTCTCAAAGGGCTTGTGGGACTTTCCAATGGTCCTCTAGGGCCTGACTGCCCGACTTCTGCCCCTACAACCTGGTCTGTTTTACTCAAGTTTAAAAGGTAGAAAAATACAGAGCAGTGGGAAGAGTATGGTTCAGGGAGTCAGATCTGTGATTAAATTTTAAGCCTGCTGCTCCCTCACTGTGTGATACTGGACACATTAATTTCTCTGAGCATCCACTTTAGAGGGTTGATGCAAGCCAATATATGCTAAGTACCTAAGAAAACACAAAGGATCAGGTTGTTAAAACAAACTCGTAAAAAATAGATCTTACCGCATCTCAAGCTTTCCTAATAGCATCGATGAAACGAGTCATTGCAAGATTCAGGTAAAGCAGTGAGTGATCTGAAGGCTACAGTAGTCCTCCAGGCCCTTTTGTGACACATCAAGATATTCTCTTACCCAGATGAACACAGAAAACCTTTGAGCTATATGTGTGGCCACATTACCTATACAGAAAAGAGTCATTGGGAAGTACCTTCATATTTATACTCAGATAGTTACCTAACTTACTTTACTTTTTCCCAGAAGCCATGCTTAAAGCATCCTTAGATTCTAGATTTGTAACAAATGAGCAACCCAGACAGATCAGGTTTCTCCTTATAAGAGCATGTCCTAGACAAGGACCCTGCAGCTAGCAAATATGATTACCTTTGTTTACTCGGATGTCTATCATTAACATGTTCACATGAAAATTTGGTTGAGTTACCTTTCCCGTGTGCTTCTCTCTGGTAAAGAAAGAGGATGGCTTGTAGGCCTGTTGTTAAACATTTCCGTCCTAGCACCTAACCCAGACTAGGACTTGACAGACGCTTTTATCACGTTATGAAAAATCCTACCTACAGTACAACTGTGCTTACTGTACTTCTATTTCTTCCTGACTTTCCAGGCCTTGCCTAATTCAGCCTCTCTCTTTCATCTAGGCCTCACCTGCCCAATTGTGTGCAATTCGCATCTTAGCCTTTTTGCCCCTAACTCCTGTCTACTGTGCTACCCCTCTTTCAAGCACAGGCAAGAGCACCTTTCTCCTCAATATATTCATGCCTACTTTTGCCCCCTGATCTCATCCTTTCTATCATCTATAATCCATGATCTAATACCAAGTCTAGAGTATCTTACATCATTCTGTTTCTTACTTTTGTATGCATGACAGTTTTCTTTCTCTAAATAGATTATAAATCCTGGGAGAACTGTGAACTCTGACTAACTTGCTCTGAGTCACTTTTACCAAGAAACATCATTTGATCCACCTCCCCAACAGATGTGGTCCCACTGGTATTGACCCGTTTAGCACCCAACTTCCCATATTGTGATGTTATCTTAATTTCTTGTAATTCTTGATTTAACTGCTGTCTCTCTTTAAGGGCCACAAGCTCCACGAAGATAGGGTCATGTCCTTCTTGTTCACTCATAAATCTAGTGCCTGATGCATCACCTGGCAAGGAGTAGGTAATTAATACATATTTGTTGAAGACCTAGGCTTCCTAGTGGTGAAGATAGGTGGATGAAGGAAGCCTGATAATGTATACAATGAACATACTGAGCATCTACTCTGGGTACTCAGGGTTCAGAGATGAGTAAGACATGACTTCAGTCATCTGATGTCTGGTCTGAGCAAGTTTGAGTCAATTTCCTTACCACCACAATCTGGGTCTATAGATGTGTTTTTAAAAAAGGTAAGCAGATAAAGTCAAAATCAAACTTTATTAGTTAAGTCCAATGAGTTAATGGGAGAAAATTAGGGGATTTAGCTAGAAAATAAGAGAATGTAGCTAGAAAACTCCAGAGGGGTTGTGGGTGTTCTCAGGAAGACCTCCTGCTTCCCCTGCCTCTCCTTCTGCTCCAAATGGCCACTGTACAGGTTTCACCACTGGCCTCAATTCATGTGAAAAGCTTAGAGCAATCCTTAAATTGTGCTTTAGACTTGCATACAGGTATATGCTAAGGCACCTTTCTGGAGACCTTTTTTTAGAATGATACAACCTGAATAGAATTCCAACTCATTTATAACAGATTTGGGGGCTTCCCTGGTGGCTCAGATGGTAAAGAATCTGCCTGCAATGAGAGAGACATGGGTTTGCTCCCTGGGTTGGGAAGATCCCCTGGAGGAGGGCATGGCTACTCACTCCAGTATTCTTGCCTGGAGAATTCCCATAGACAGAGGAGCCTGATGGGCTACGGTCCACGGGGTCACAAACAGTCCGATACAACTGGGCAATTAAGCACAGCACATAACAGATTTTGGCCACCAACATGTTTAATTAACTATCATGTTCAAACTATATAATAATTCATACTTAATTTTATCCATCTTAATACCACCCTATGTAGTAAAAGACATCATATCATCATTGCTTTTCTTAAAATCAACAAAATTTCACAGGTTTTGTACAGGGCAAATTCATTCCTTCATATTCTGAGAAATAAGGGAATCAATGAATTGGGTGGTTCACTGTATCTTATGAAACCTAAACAAAGATTCTGATGGACCAATCTCAGCTCATGCTGGGAAGAGGAGTTGGGATTATCGAATGGAGACAGGTAGATCCATTTATATATAATATTTTCCCAAGAATATAAGGTGATTCCTGTCCTCCCTCCCTCTTTCCTTCCTTCCATTCAATGCCAGATGATTACACAGTGCTTCTCCGTGTGAAAAAGTTTCCTCCACTCAGGCTTTCACCAAGTGAGGCTACTTCCTGGTACCCAAGCTTAAGCTGTCTGCAACCTACACCAACATCTTTAGCTGCCTTTGGCCATACATCAAAAAGACTGATTCTTTCAAAAATGATCAGCTGGCTGCTTCTTTTTCCCCATTACATTTTCCTTCCTGCTAAGGGGCTTCTCTTCTTTTTTCCCTCCTAGAAGGTCACCTCTGTATCCCTTGGTACTCCCTTCAAAGCCTTTCTCCATGCTCTGTCCTCCTCCGCAGCCATGTGTTAGTGACCATTTCTCTGCTCTCCCACTAAACTGGAGCCCTTTGAAGGCAGGGTCTATATCTCATTTGCCTTAGCATCCCCACTGACTTCAAGAGGGCCTGGTGCATGAGTGAGTATTGAGTAAATGTTTGTATTTAATGATATTGAATCAAAGAACAAATCCTTAGCATATGGGAGATTCAAAAAGAAATAAGCTTAGTGATTCATATTGGAACATTTCATCCATCTGTGACAGAGGAATAAAGGGATCCTATAGGCTACAACATCCTTCCCTGTGAAGTCAGGATCAGTGGAGAGGCAGCAACAGGAAAGAACAATAGAAATTTGAGCTGTGCCTTATGTAGGCTTGGGGGAACACTGGGCAATTCTGATTTAAAAACAAAGTTTAGAAAGGAACAGAAAAAAAGAACTTGTTTAACTGGTTTCAATTAAGCCAGTGTAATCCCCTTCCCATTTATCAGGATTCAGCACATTTTCTTCTCTTTCCATAGCACTTAGAACTCTGACCAATGACTCTGATCTCAGATGGTTCTTTTTTCCCACATAGATTTTAGTACCATCTCTAATGCATTCATTTGGGTTAAAAATGAAGACAAAAAGAACTGCAGTTTCTTAAGAAACTTCTTAGGGGATTCCCAGGTGGTGCTAGTGGTAAAGAACCTGCCTGACAATGCAGGAGATGCAGGTTTGATCCCTGGGTATGGAAGATCCCCTGGAGGAGGTCATGGCAACCCACTCTAGTATTCTTGCCTGGAGAATCTGGTGGACAGAGGAGCCTGGCAGGCTACAGTCCATAGGCCCTCTTGAAGTCAATGGGGATGCTAAGGGAAAAAAGATATAGACCGTAACTTCAAAGGGCTCCAGTTTAGTGGGAGAGCAGAGAAATAGTCACTAACACCTGGCTGCAGAGGAGGGCGTGGCAGCACAATCCAGTATTCTTGCCTGAAGAATCCCGTAGAGAGAGGATCATGGTGGGCTGCAGTCCACAGGGTCGCACAGAGTTGGACACGACTGAAGCAAGTTAGCACACACGCATGCAAGAGGCCTCTTCTGCCCCCTCAGCATTCTGTCCAGTGGAGGTCCGAAGCCCAGAAGTCTACTTGAAAGGGTCTGATGGAGGTGTCCTGAGGAATGTAAACAGCTTCATGAAACCAGAACCTCGGAATCTGGGGGAGAGAATGGAGTTTGGGGAAGTCCCTCTCCCTGATGTGTCCATGAATCAGAGTTAACTGTACTTCTAAAAGAGCTGGAACAGCCATTAGTCAAGGCCAACTGAAGGGAAAATCTCTCTTGTACTGTAAGCTCAACCCTGCAGTTCCTAAAATGGGCCACTCTGGCCCACTCCCAGACTGCACAGTCTAAACTACAGATAGAGGGGAACAAATGCAATTCTCATATTTGATTAGGGCTCCCCTGTGCACAGTCCTGGCCTCAGGCGCCCAGCCATCTAAGACATCCTATTCGCTCATCCTTGATGCAAACATTGGCCTGATGGATAAGTAGTTGGCATCAGCACATTAAGTTCCTCAGAGGAAAGACACAGTCATGTTATTTGACACAAATCATTATGACTGAGACACAAAAATAGGATTGGAAAATTTCAGCGAGCGTGGTTTGCCTTCTTTCTGATGTCCTCAATCTCTCATCAGAAGCTTAAAGTGAATTTGCGACTGTTTGGTACAGGGTTTCTAGAATTATCTTTCTCTCCTAGAAACGTGGATATTTTATTACAAGCAATAATAATAGCAATTGCTACACTTAATGAATCTCCACCTTGTGTCAGCTACTGTAGCATAGCAAAGCCCTTGATACGAATCACTTCTGTATTTGTTTTCTAGAGCATCCATAACAAAATCTAAAGCCTGGGGAGCTTACACAACAGAAATTAATCTTCTCACAGTTTTGAAAGCTAGAAGCCCAAGATCAAGGTGCCAGAAAATTTGGCTTTTGCTGAGGCCTCTCCTTCTGGCTCACAGAGGGTACTTTTTCACTGTGTTCTCACATAACTTTTCTTTCAGGCACACAAGATGAAAGAGAGAGTGAAAGATCTCTGGTGTCTCCTCCTCCTCTGATAAGGACACTAGTCCTATTGAATTAAGGCCTCCCCCTGTGACCGCCCTTTAACCTGATTACCTCCTTGTGGGGCCTCCAACTCCAAATACAGACACAGTGGGGACTAGAGCTTCAACGTGAACTTTGCTAGAACACGATTCAGTTCATAGCAACCTCACTGAGTCCCCACCACAAGTTGAGGGCAGTTTCTACATTTCGCTGCTGAATAAACTGAGGGTAAAATAATTTGTCCAAAATTTCACTGCCAGCAAGTTTTTGGTGTTGCTGTTTTAATAGAAGGAGAAGTGGAAACACAGGGAGTGCGTGGGTATGAACGTAGGGTAGCTAGTAGAAAGGTCAGAGAGGAAGTGGCAGCTGGCAACAAGAGCAGAGCACTGAATTCACTGAATATAGGAAGAGCAAGAAGCTAGGCCAAAGGAAAGACCAGACATGCCCTCCTGTGCTGCAGAGCCTGAAGAAGAGGTTAGAATTTTGTGTCGAGCAGATCGCCACCTGAAAGGACAATATAAAGTATGTGAAAAGTCTGGTGGTTCAACTACATGAACACAAAAGACCCGGAGAGTCCAGACTGGGTGTGCTCCAAAGCACTGCTTTCCCCTGCACTCATGGGGGTGTCATGGGTCCAGGTACAGAGAGGATAAGAAGAAAATATATTTCAAAATAAAATATTTCTTTAAAAAAGACAGATGAGTTCATTTAGATGAGCCACTGGTCGCTGTGCTGAACTCTGAATATAAAGACCAGAAGACGTGATCACTACCATCCAAGAGCTCAGAATCCAGCAGCAGTGAAGGAAGTCTTTTCCCAGCCCTGATCTGGATAAAACTGGGGAACAGGAAATGTCTCTTTGGGTCGAATCCTTTCTTTTTTTTTTTAATTTTTAAATTAAAAAAAGATTTTTCTTGTGAGGACCATTTTTAAAGTCATTATTGAATTAGTTACAATATTGCTTCTGTTATTTTATGGTTTTTTTTTTTTGGCCATGAGGCATGTGGGATATTGGTTCCCTGACCAGGGATCAAACCTGTACCCCCTGCATTGGAAGGTGAAGTCTTAAACACTGGACCTTTTTCTTCTCTAAGACACCCTTGTGAGTCTCCATTGGTGCCACTCTCCCCAGAGGTTGCCTCCTCCATGTCCACCTCCAGTCCGGCAGCTGGCACCCCAGAATATCCAGGGTCTTCAGTGGCAGTGACTCACCCATCATTATTCTTCCCTGATCCTCACCTCATCCAGAAATTTCTTGATATTTCTTCCATTAAAACATCTCTGTTCTGAGTCCCTTTCCCTTGGGTTCTGGCTAGGAAAGGAAAGGTCATAGTGCATTTTTCCCTTCTCCTGAGTAAGGTCCTGACATATTATTGGTGGTCTCTGGAGACTGGTGACTATGGCACAGGTTTCAGGCACCGCAGCAGGCAGTATGGTGGGAATGTTCTTGAGGGTGGGTGAGTCTGTCAATGGATATCAGACCCACAGTGAGTAAGACATCAGCCATCCTGGGCTGTTCACAAATGAGGCTATTCCTGCTCCTACGCAGAAAGGGCGTGTGGCAGCCCCTGTCCGTGCTCCACCCCTATCTCCTGGGCCTCATGTTCCAGAATGAGGAAGGCCATGCTGCTGCTGGCTGCGGGCCAAGGACAGCCCTGGGAGTCACCCTCCACCAACGACTCTCCAGGGATGGAGTATAAATACCTCAGCTCCCTCAGCCCTTGGGTAGGGTCAGTCTGAGGCATGGGTTTTATCCTGTGACCTCACATTTCCCTGTGGATTTTCAGTGACTCACAGTGGAAAATGGATAATAATGTACCTCTTATTGGCTGCTTTCCCTTCACTTCTTCACTACCAAATGGCAAATGATGTTTCCTGTGCTTCACAAATCAATCACTTGCACTGAAATCCTTTTCTCAGTATCAGCTTCTGGAGGACCCAAAAGGAGACAGGATGTGCCATCACGAAATGGCCGGACAGTGTGTGGGCTGCACTCTCTCATCATGCCACACCTTGGCAGCCCCCTTTGGGGAGCCTTGCCAGCACCCCACTCTTCCCTCCTCTGCACGGCCATGGGAAGAGGTTGGGGAGCCCACATCAGAGCCAGTCTCCCTGGGGAGATGTTTGTAAAGGGTAGCCCCAGCTGATGGTGTTTTCTAATTTCTCGGAGTAGAATCTTATTTGGAAATAATTCTGCCAAGGCCAGTACAAAAAAAGTGAATTGAAAGTGAAAGTCACTCAGTCATGTCCAACTCTTTACAGCCCCATGAACTTATACAGTTCATGGAATTCTCCAGGCCAGAATACTGGAGTGGGTAGCCTTTCCCTTCTCCAGGGGATCTTCCCAACCCAGGAATCAAACCCAGGTCTCTTGCATTACAGGAAGATTCTTTACCAACTGAGCTATTTCAGAAGGATGCATGGGATCTGATGTAGGAAATGTCTTATCTGGATTGATTCTAAGTCTACCAAGTGTGAGCTAGCTAGCTACTTAATGTTTTTGTGCCCTATTTTCCTCATCTATAAAGTGAGATAATAACTGCCTCAAAGTATTGTTTCCAAAGATGACAATAATAGCCAATAGCATTCCAAGAGGCTTATTGTTGTTCAGTAGCTAAGTTGTGTCTGACTCTTTGAGACCCCATGGATGGCAGCACACCAGGCTTCCTTGTCCTTCACCGTCTCCCAGAGCTTGCTCAAACTTCACCCATCAAGTCAGTGATGCCATCCAAACACCTCACCCTCTGTCATCCCCTTCTCCTCCTGGCCTCAGTCTTTCCCAGCACCAGGGTCTTTTCCAATGAGTCAGCTCTTCACATCAGGTGGTCAAAGTGTTGGAGCTTCAGCATCAATCCTTCCAGTGAATATTCAGGGTTGGTTTCCTTTAGGACTGACTGGTTTGATCTTGCTGTCTAAGAGGCTTACATGAAGTTAGTTCAGTTCAGTTCAGTCACTCAGTCGTGTCCAACTCTTTGCGACCCCATGAATCACAGCACGCCAGGCCGCCCTGTCCATCATCAACTCCCGGAGTTCACTCAGACTCACATCCATCGAGTCGGTGATGCCATCCAGCCATCTCATCCTCTGTTAGCCCCTTTTCCTTCTGCCCCCAACCCCTCCCAGCATCAGGGTCTTTTCCAATGAGTCAACTCTTCACATGAGGTGGCCAAAGTACTGCCAAAGTTGGTGGCCAAAGTTTCAGCTTTAATGTGGCTCAAAATAGCCTTATGAGAGTGTGTCAAGGCTCCCTTACCAAAACTCTTGGAGCCAGATAAGCTTTGAAATTCAGAATTCAGCATATGAACATATATCTTAGAACCCCTCTCAGGATCTGGGGGAGTCTCCTGGACTCAGTCACAATACTTCTACATCAAAATTAGGAAGATTTATACTAAGTGGGATAAAGTTCATAAAAAGCCTCATTTTAGAACTGCAGATAAAGGACTGTATCCCAGAGAAATCAAGCAACTTGCTCAAGATCACAGCCTAGGATGTGAGCCCCAAAGACTCATGCCAAAGCCTCTGCTCTAACCACTACACAGTGCTGCCCCAGCAATGAAACCCTTTCACCAGAATGAATGAAGGGAGTAAGAGGCTTGTATCTGATTCATATACAGATATGGTGGGTGAGAGCTGCTTTTTGTTATCATAAAAAATAAATTTACATAATTTGTCCAGAAACAAAATCAAAAATATGGTCACTTTTGAAACAATGATGCTATAAAATAGCAGCCTACAAAAAATAATAGCTGCCATTTCTTGAAAATGTATTGGGTAATTTGCATATATTCATCTCATCTAACCCCTCCAAGAGCCCTAAGAGACAGATTTTATTAGTACCACCTATTCTGTAGATGAGATTAAGTAACTTACCCTAGGTCACTCTTAAAATAAGGAGCTAGCAGCAGATCCAGTCTGGGTCTGCTCTGGCCTGCGCCCCTCCCACTACACCACCCTGCCGCCAAAGGACAGGTGGGTGCCTCCCACCAGCGTTGTATGGTTCGCCCAAGGTCACAGGAGAGATAGCCCAGAGCACCAATTACCATGACCTTGCTACTTCAGATGGAGAAGGCAATGAAGGCCTTGCAGCAAGTAACTTCTACTTTGGAAAGCTCCACGACTCAATATTATTTCTTTCCTGCTGCCCACTCTTGCCACTCTGAGAAAAGAACAGTACCCAGCATTCACTAGAAGATGCAAGGGAATTGATTGGAAAGAAAATGTTATCTTATTCCAGTCCTGTCCATAGCAGTGTACCGTTCTATATATAGATAAGTGCTCTGAGCAGGCAGCCAAGGAGGCAATAAAAACAAGCGAAAAGGGTACTAGGCTCATGCCAGGAAGCACTGAGAACTTGCAAGGTCTTATCCTTTGCCCAAAGATGATTATTTTAAAAAAAAGAGAGAGAGACAAGAGACAATAAAAACAAGCAACCTCTGCAAACACACAGTGCTTTACAGTCTGGAACGCCTCATAGACCCAGGGCAGTTGAGGACTCAGGAGGGTAAGCAGTGTCTTCGTCTCTCTTTACAGAATTGAATCCCTAAGGAGAGAACCTCGGCAGGTCTCAGCCTGAACTACTTGTGAAGTCAGGGAAAAATTCAATAGGGAAGCCATGGGCTGGATGGGAGGGGTCCCTCCAGGCCCTGGGTATCAGCTGCAACTCCATAGACCAAACCTGAACTCCAGTATTTCAAAAAGGGAAAGAAGACGACCGAAGTTCATTCATTCATGGGTCTGAGGGCTTGAAGGGTAACCAAGGTCCAGGCTTCGCAGCCCCTTTGAGAGCCCCTTCTCTCAGAGAACCCCTTCCCCCAGAAGTCTGTAATTCCTCCGTTATTTATGCATGCATGCTAAATTGCTTCAGTCGTGTCTCTTTACAATGCCACAGATGGTGTAGTCCACCAGGCTCCCTGTCTGTGGCCATCTCCAGGCAAGAACACTGGAGTGGTCTGCCATACTCTTCTCCAAGGAATCTTCCCAAGCCATGGATCGAACCCACATCTCTCATGTCTCCTGCATTGGCAGGCGGGTTCTTTATCACTAGCATCATGTGGGAAGCTCCATTATTCATAGACACAGATATTCCCATGATTAACTGTGTCTACTACAGTTATTTATGTATGCTTTATCCTTTTTAGTAAACTGCACACTCTTTGAGGGTAAATAACAGTTCCTAGTTATTTTGTTGGAGAAGGAAATGGCAACCCACTCCAGTGTTCTTGCCTGGAGAATCCCAGGGATGCGGGAGCCTGGTGGGCTGCCATCTATGGGGTCACAGAGTTGGACACAACTGAAGTGACTTAGCAGCAGTTATTTTGTAGCCTCTATAGAAGCGAGCATGGTGGAGAGGTCTGACAGAATGTGGTCCACTGGAGAAGGGAACAGCAAACCACTTCAGTATTCTTGCCCTGAGAACCCCATGAATAGTATGAAAAGGTAAAATGATAGGATACCAAAAGAGGAACTCCCCAGGTCAGTAGGTGCCCAATATGTTACTGGAGATCAGCGGAGAAATAACTCCAGAAAGAATGAAGGGATGGAGCCAAACTAAAAACAACACCCAGTTGTGAATTGGACTGGCAATAGAAACAAGGTTCGATGCTGTAAAGAGCAATATTGCATAGGAACCTGGAATGTTAGGTCCATGAATCAAGGCAAATTGGAAGTGGTCAAACAGGAGATGGCAAGAGTGAACGTCGACATTCTAGGAATCAGTGAAGTAAGATAGACTGGAATGGGTGAATCTAACTCATATGACCAATATATCTACTGCTGTGGGCAGGAATCCCTTAGAAGAAATGGAGTAGCCATCATGGTCAACAAAAGAGTCTGAAATGCAGTACTTGTATGCCATCTTAAAAACGACAGAATGATCACTGTTCATTTCGAAGGCCAAACCATTCAATATCACGGTGATCCAAGTCTATGCCCTGACCAGTAATGCTGAAGAAGCTGAAGTCGAACAATTCTATGAAGACCTACAAGACCTTCTAGAACTAACACCCAATAAAGATGTCCTTAGGGGACTGGAATGCAAAAGTAGGAAGTCAAGAAACACCTGGAGTAACAGGCAAATTTGGCATTGGAATGAGGAATGAAGCAGGAGAACACACTGGTCATAGCAAACACCCTCTTCCAAGAACACAAGAGAAGACTCTACACATGGACATCACCAGATGGTCGACACCATCTATAAATCTATAAATCAGATTGATTATATTCTTTCCAGTCAAAGATATAGAAGTTCTAAACGGTCAGCAAAAACAAGACCAGGAGCTGACTGTGGCTCGGAACATGAACTTGGTACTGTCAAATTAAGACTGAAATTGAAGAAAGTGGGGAAAAACACTAGACCATTCAGGTATGACCTAAATCAAATCCCTTGTGACTATACAGTGGTAGTGAGAAATAGATTTAAGGGACTAGATTTCATAGACAGAGTGCCTGATGAACTATGGATGGAGGTATGTGACACTGTACAGGAGACAATGATCAAGATCATCCCCAAGAAAAAGAAATGTAAGAGCAAAATGGCTGTCTGAGGAGGCCTTACAAATAGCTGTGAAAAGAAGAGAAGTGAAAAGCAAAGGACCTTAGAAGAAATGGAGTAGCCATCATGGTCAACAAAAGAGTCTGAAATGCAGTACTTGTATGCCATCTCAAAAACGACAGAATGATCACTGTTCATTTCGAAGGCCAAACCATTCAATATCATGGTGATTCAAGTCTATGCCCTGACCAGTAACGCTGAAGAAGCTGAAGTCGAACAATTCTATGAAGACCTACAAGACCTTCTAGAACTAACACCCAAAAAAGATGTCCTTAGGGGACTGGAATGCAAAAGTAGGAAGTCAAGAAACACCTGGAGTAACAGGCAAATTTGGCCTTGGAATGCGGAATGAAGCAGGGCAAAGACTAATAGAGTTTTGCCAAGAAAATGCACTGGTCATAGCAAACACCCTCTTCCAACAACACAAGAGAAGACTCTACACATGGACATCACCAGATGGTCAANTCAAGAAACACCTGGAGTAACAGGCAAATTTGGCCTTGGAATGCGGAATGAAGCAGGGCAAAGACTAATAGAGTTTTGCCAAGAGAACACACTGGTCATAGCAAACACCCTCTTCCAAGAATGCAAGAGAAGACTCTACACATGGACATCACCAGATGGTTGACACCATCTATAAATCTATAAATCAGATTGATTATATTCTTTCCAGTCAAAGATGTAGAAGTTCTAAACGGTCAGCAAAAACAAGACCAGGAGCTGACTGTGGCTCGGAACATGAACTTGGTACTGTCAAATTAAGACTGAAACTGAAGAAAGTGGGGAAAACCACTAGACCATTGAGGTATGACCTAAATCAAATCCCTTATGACTATACAGTGGTAGTGAGAAATAGATTTAAGGGACTAGATTTGATAGACAGAGTGCCTGATGAACTATGGATGGAGGTATGTGACACTGTACAGGATGATCAAGATCATCCCCAAGAAAAAGAAATGCAAAAGAGCAAAATGGCTGTCTGAGGAGGCCTTACAAATAGCTGTGGAAAGAAGAGAAGTGAAAAGCAAAGGAGAAATGGAAAGATATACCTAATTGAATGCAGAGTTCCAAAGAAAAGCAAGGAGAAATAAGAAAGCCTTCTTCAGTGATCAAGACAAAGAAATACAGGAAAACAATAGAATGGGAAAGACTAGAGATCTAGTCAAGAAAATTAGAGATACCAAGGGGACATTTCATGCAAAGATGGGCTCGATAAAGGATAGAAATGGTATGGACCTAACAGAAGCAGAAGATATTAAGAAGAGGTGGCAAGAATACACAGAAGAACTGTACAGAAAAGATCTTCACGACCCAGATAATCATGAGGATGTGATCACTAATCTAGAGCCAGACATCTTGGAATGTGAAGTCAAGTGGGCCTTAGAAAGCATCACTAAGAACAAAGCTAGTGGAGGTGATGGAATTCCNTGGCAAGAATACTCAGAAGAACTGTACAAAAAAGATCTTCACAACCAAGATAATCATGGTGGTGTGATTCACTCACTTAGAGCCAGACGTCTTGGAATGTGAAGTCAAGTGGGTCTTAGGAAGCATCACTACGAACAAAGCTAGTGGAGGTGAAGGAATTCCAGTGGAGCTATTTCAAATCCTAAAAGACGATGCTGTGAAAGTGCTGCACTCAATACGTCAGCAAATTTGGAAAACTCAGCAGTGGCCGCAGGACTGGAAAAGGTCAGTTTTCATTCCAATCCCCAAAAAAGGCAATGCCAAAGAATGCT